>JAKUBG010000026.1:0-147999 GCA_030563145.1 Schwanniomyces polymorphus var. africanus
TTGTAGCTCAATCTACAAGGGAGTTAGATCTAATAAATACATCGCTAACCTTTATAACCAATACACAATACGATTACCTTATTAGGACTGACTTCCTTACATGTCCAATAAAGACTCTCGGTGGCCAAGCTGGCTAAGGCGCGAGACTGTAATGAGTTACTCAAAGTAATCTTGAGATCGGGTGTTCGACTCACCCCCGGGAGACTTTTTTTTTATGAGGATCTATGCAAATTATTTCAGGCATTGTAAGATATGAATTTAAAATCAATGAATTACACTATCATAAGTGATGATTAACATAAGGGATGAAAATATAAATGATATTTTAATATTTGTCAAGAATAATATTATTTTCTCTTTAGTAATGATAAGAAAGAACTGGACTTCTTACAAATCGATTATTGGTACTGCAGCCAATAAAAGTCGTTAGAAATAAGATATGTCAAAGGAAATTTTGTAATCTCGGGCCGGCATTGAATAGGGTACTCCGTCATGCAAAGGCTTGAAGACCGATATGTCCTCGAGCACTAGCAAGTAATGAGATACGATTTTTCTTAGCGAGGGGAGTCAGTGATTTCATGAAAATGGGGAAAGTCATCAAGTCTTTCCACAAAAATATAAAAGTATATTGGAATCTTAGTTCAATAGTTTCCTTCAACAATTGTATCAATAACTAATATGGAAGATGAAAGTTTAAACCACTCTGGGGATATACCCCCACCGTATGCTATTCAAGGGGAGCTTTTACCCAAATACACACCATCCTTAAGTTTCTTTGGATTGGCGCTTATGGAGATAGAGTTCACTTCTCCTTACCATAGCAACGCAAAAAGAGAGTTGAAGCCAGTTCTCTTAGAGTTGAATTCTACTCAACTTAATTTATATGAACTACGAGTCAGTAGTACTTCAGAGAACTTAATTGTTGCATTATACAATCATCAGAACCAGATTTCTGATTTAGCATCTAATTTGCAAAACACTCTTTATGGAGAAGGTCAGCCACTGCTAGCATATACAAGGGATTTGGGTATTCTGCTTGATGATCTTGAATACGAGAACCCTTCTGAATATGTTAAGTTATCTTCTTCCAATAAATTAGTAAACAAATGGAAAAAACATAAAACTAACGTCTTGTTGAATAAATCGCTTCCTGATTTATATAACCAATACGAAGAGAACAAGATGTTGTTTGAACCTACTTCATCGTATGAAGAATACGTAAAGAAAACTGCACATATAAAGGGGAAATTGCTACGCTCGTATACCCTTGCTAATTGCAAAGCTGGAGAAGCCCCCTCCGTTTTACAAATGGCATTTAAAGAAGATAGTAATCCAACCATAAATCAAAATGAATTGACGTTAGTTAAATCAAAAAATACTTTAAGACTCAGGTTAGAGTTAAATCAAATATTGTTACAATTCTGGTCATTTCACGCAATGATTAATTGGTATAGAAATATTTTAATTGCTAAAGATTTGAGCACCCCAATAGAAGAGAGAGGTGTTTCAAAGCTCAAAAGTATACCTACAAGATATAACAGAGCAAACAATGCATTACTTGCTGCTATGGCTCTAGACTCAGATTATAGAAATCAAAATCTATCTTCATATCCTACAACCCCTTCATACACATATCTAGCATCGTCAAAAATTGGAACTCTGCATTGTGAAATTAACACTACAGATGAATCAATTGATGAATCCATTTTTACAAGAAATAGAAGTTCTTTATCTTCATATTCCGAATACTCTGTTGGTGGAGATAGGGAAATTTTCTATTCAGAAATTAATAAGTACAAATTTATATCTTATGAGAGATATTATACCCCATTAGAAAAACAATATATTTCTAATTGCATCCCAGATTTAAATACTTTTGATAGATGGATGGGAACTAAAGTCACATTATCCAATTGTGAAAACTACTTAAATTCAAAACAAATCAAGGACATGATAGAATCTAAAGGTTTTATGGATTTATTTATTGGTTTGAACAAATTGGAGAACCCTAAAAGGTTACACCACCCAGTCAGTAATAATAAAAAATACTGTAGAGAATTTCATATTGACTCAAAAGGGTTGGTAAGTGTTACCGCTTAATGCTTAATGATACATGATACATGATACATGAATATAAACTTTTAACTCTTATATTGAACGGATATTTTAATATATGACATTTCAACAATAGTTCTACATTTCTTTCTAATATACAAAAAATACTATGGTACAGTTGTGGCTTATAACTTACCCTAACACTACATCATCATTTCATCGTCGTCGCGTCTAATGCTGTCAGTTGATTCAAATTCTTCTTCTTGCTCCATTCCCAAGTAATTCTCATGCTCTTGGGCGTATTGCTCAGGTTGATAACCATTAGATATGTTAGGAAATGCTGGCGGTGGTGTCATTCTTTGGTATCCATTTATGACATAATTTTCTACCTCATCACTTGGGCTCAATTTCAACTCGCCTGGAGATGGAGACATGCTTACTTGATTTATAGACTGCGGAGTAGATGGTGTGAATTGGTAGATATTATTATTCTTGTTACTGTTAAACATATATTCTTGAAAACTCATATCTTCAAATTTAGTTACTGTTTCACCGCTATTATCAACATACTGTCTCAAACAACCCCAAGGAGTGAATTTGACAGTACCACCATCTGGGTGAGCATAAATGGGCCATTCATTCGAAGTTGTCACTTCCAGTCTTTCTTTCTCATTGATAAAGCTCTTAGTCTTTTTCGTATCCGAGTCGGCATCATCTCTTCTTCTCTTAGGTATGCAATTCATTGTGATAATAAAATAAAGACGTGTAGGAATAATTAATTCTTGCTAGTTTAAATTTTAAAATTTTTTGCAAACTATGTGAGATTTCTAAAACACATACGCTTCACTACCTAGCTAAGTAAGTAAAAAAAAAAAAAGCGGCAGATAGCTGGCTATATATTTTTTCAATTGTTCTAGAGCGTGCTTGTGCACACTACAATGTTCGCCTAACTGACCTGTATCTATGAGGTAATGAGATTTAAGTGTCGCTATTTCTCACGCGGTGCTGAGGAAAAAAGGTTAACCTGCTGACAAGAATTCGTTATGCACTCGTGAAAAATTCATTCAAGCATCCAGCACACGATTATCTCAAGTGGCAGCGCTGAAAAAGAAATTATGCTCGCTCACCATGGTCCATGAGAACCTTATTTCATAATCACGTGACTGTTTAGATTATGTAATATATTATTGTCTTTATCATAAGTCGGGTAATCTCTTCTCAGAGATAGTGGTACTTACACGATTTGCATTTTTGTGGCATTCTTCCCCGTCCCGAACATATCATGTGATTCTTCACGTGTAATGAAATTATCCAATGAACTAGATTCATTTTCAGATTTTCAATCAGAGAAAAAATTACTAGCCAGGATAGATATTTGTGACTAAATAATAGTTCTATCTAAAATTCTGTTGAAAACTATACACATTAGCAAGGATTTACGGAATGTTGAGAGTAAAGAATTTATCTAAATCAATTCGTTACGCCTCTAGTATTAGAAGCGGTGTTAATACTAGGCTTTTTTCCAATGTTTCTAGGTTAAATGCTGGACATGACGAAGAAATTAAACCATTTGTAAACGCTTTGGGTTCTGAAGCTCAAAGATATTCTGTTGATGGTAATGTCTTCAACAAGACTACTTTCACCGAAGTAATGGATGAAGTTGATATGACTTGGGGTAAGGATGATGATCCAAAACACGTTGAAAGACAAAACAGTAAGATCAGACATTTTACTATTAACTTCGGTCCTCAACATCCAGCTGCTCACGGTGTCTTGAGATTGATTTTAGAATTACACGGTGAAGAAATTGTCAGAGCTGATCCACATGTTGGTTTATTACACAGAGGTACTGAAAAGTTGATTGAATCCAAAACTTACATGCAAGCATTACCTTATTTTGATAGATTGGACTATGTTTCCATGATGACTAACGAATTAGTTTTCGCATTAGCCGTAGAAAAGTTATTAAATGTTGAAGTTCCATTAAGAGGAAAGTATATTAGAACATTATTCGGTGAAATCACCAGAATCTTGAATCACTGTATGTCTGTTTTATCCCATATTATGGATGTTGGTGGTTTGACTCCGTTCTTGTGGGGTTTCGAAGAAAGAGAAAAGTTGATGGAATTCTATGAAAGAGTTTCTGGTGCTCGTTTACACTCTGCCTACGTTAGACCAGGTGGTGTTGCTCAAGATTTACCAGTCGGTTTATTAGATGATATTTATATGTGGGCTACCCAATTCGGTGATAGAATTGATGAAACTGAAGAATTAGTAACTGATAACCGTATCTGGCAAGCTAGAACTAAAGATGTCGGTGTTGTCACTGCTGATGACGCTTTGAACTACGGTTTATCTGGTGTTATGTTGAGAGGTTCCGGTATTCCTTTTGACATTAGAAAATCTCAACCATATGATGCTTATGATTTAGTGGACTTTGATGTACCAGTTGGTATGAATGGTGACTGTTACGACCGTTATTTAGTTAGAATGGCCGAATTCAGACAATCCTTAAGAATCATCTATCAATGTATTAATGATATGCCAGAAGGCCCTGTCAAGGTTGAAGATTACAAGATTTCCCCACCTCCAAGAAGCCTTATGAAGGAAGATATGGAAGCATTGATCCACCACTTCTTATTGTTCACAAAGGGTTATTCGGTCCCACAAGGTGAAACTTATACCGCTATCGAAGCACCAAAGGGTGAAATGGCTGTCTATGTAGTTTCTGATGGTTCTGAAAGACCATATAGATGTAAGATTAGAGCTCCTGGTTTTGCTCACTTAGGTGCTTTTGATCATATCTCTAGAGGTAACTTATTGGCTGATGCAGTTGCCATTATCGGTACTATGGATTTAGTTTTCGGTGAAGTTGATCGTTAATTGGAAAAATAATCCAATATGGGTAAGGAGATATCCTAAAATGATATAAATCTCATTTGACATTGCATTTTATCAATTCATATAAATTTAAATACAGCGATTAGATCGTTGTCTGTTTCATAACAATGGAATAAACAATTTGAAAAGATATTCAATACATATTTATTAATTTTGTTTAAGAAACACCTTCACATCTGATATCTAAAGCTTTTTATATTTCAATAATTTTCTTGATGAGCTATTTAATATAGTAAGTATATTAAGCATGCTCTATATATTATAGTAGAATATACGTAATTAGAATATGTAAACGTAGAGAATTCACCCTGAAAAGACAGAATATAATAAGTATAATGACCCACTAACACTTCCCAATATTATAAATGTTTTCAAAGCACCAGATTCATCGTCAGTAGGCGGCTTATATATGTATGGTGAATATGTGCTTGAATAATTTGTCTTTTCACGATTTGATGGGTTTCCATTGGTATGTTGTACTTGTCTTTTAAGATGCTTAGTAATTAACTCCTCCGAAAGATTTGAGGTATCACCATCTTTTGCCAATTGATGTAATATCTTTTGTCTTTCTTCTTTTGTTAACTGTTTGTTGATAATGCGTTGTTCGAATTTTAGATGTTTATTTAAATGTTCATTATAATCAAAATGGGGGACGTCATATCGGTCACCATAGTTTACATGCTGGCCCCCAAATCTAGATTTATCTTCATGAGGAGTGTTGTAGCGTACCTTATGTCTTCTTGTATTTAATCCAGATGCAGTATAATGATTTCCTGATCTAGAATGGTACTTTGCTTCCCCGTAATATTTATTATGCCATTCGTTGCTTCTTTTCATTGCCTTCGGGCCCCCCAGGCCCTCACTACGTAAATTCGAATCGTATTCTCTTTTTTTCCTTATATCTTTCAATACTTCATAGGCTGCTACTATTTCAACAAATTTTGAATTATTTGATTCTTTCTCTTCATCCTTTAGATGAGAATTAAGATCAGGATGGTATTTTTTACTTAACTTTTTAAACTGCAATTTGACCTGTTTAATTGTGGATGTAGTAGGCAATTCTAATGTATCATAGTGAGTCTTAGAACTCGAGTAGAATCTAGTACATCTTATTACATTTAGCCTCAGACTCCGTATTCCTATTGAATACATGATATTGTAACCTTTCTTTAGCATCTATTCCACCTAATCATATATCAATTGTATTCCTTATTATTTCGTGTAGTTATATATACTACAGCAATCCTATTCTAAAAGGTATCGTGAGCTTGATTTCCAGATTTAATTGAAGTAACACAAAAGAAGAAAGATAAGTTAAACTGCAATAATCAGATTAACTAACACATAAGAAATGTATTTAATCGTGGGATACATTCGATCTATATTATGTTTCAGTTCCTATTAGCATTATAAATATTATATCATATTTTAAAGCTGGCAATGAATAGATTAGGCCATCGTTAATATTCTTTACAACAACTAATATATTGAATAATGTTTGACGTAGAATTGTCCTTTTGCGTCTAAAGTATCAGTTTTATGTAAAAAGTGGACATTCTTAAAAAGAACAAGAATATAAAATAATAATATAAATTTCTATCTAAACCAAAAAGTCATTAAAGACCTAAGTGATAGTTTGTCTCGTCAACTTCAAATGAACCGTCTAATAGAATGTTATCACTACTATTACCAACTAAGACCTTGTATGAGCCTTTTTCACTAATCCATTTATTAGCATATTCATCCCAAAAAGAGGTTGCCAATTTAAGATCTAACTCAATTTCAACAGTTTTTGTTGTACCAGCATCAACCTTAACCTTTGCAAAATCTTTCAATTCTTTAACTGGTCTAGTCACAGAAGGATTATTTTGAGAGACATAAACTTGAACTATTTCCTTTCCATTAACTTTACTAGTATTTTTAACAGAAAGAGATAACTTTAACAGTTCTTTTCCTTTTATGAGTTTAAGATCAGAAAATTCAAAAGAGGAGTAACTCAAACCAAAACCAAATGGGAAAGCAGTTTCTCTCTTCAAATATTCATAATATCTATAACCAACAAAAACACCTTCTCCATAAAGAACTTGTCCTCTATCAGATTTATAATTCAAAAATGCTGGGTTATCTTGAACTGCTTTAGGAAAGGTAAGTGGTAATTTACCGCTAGGATTAACGTCACCAAAAAGAATATCTGCCAATGCGTTTCCCCCTTCATTACCACTAAACCATTGTTGGACAATTGCAGGAACATTATCTATAAATGGAAGAGTAACAGGAGTACCACTTTGATTAACAACAATTGTGTTCTTATTTGCTTTTGAAACTGCATCGATTAACTTATAAGTGTAACCTGGAAGGTCCATATGGGCTCTATCGTGGCCTTCACTTTCCCATTCAAATGATAATCCAACAACAATAACAACTTTATCATTATTCTTAGCTATTTCAACAGCTTTGCTGATCTCTGCATCGTCATCAATAATTCTACAAGCTCCAAAAGAGATTGCACCAGCTCCATCACTTAATGAATCGTTAGAAGCTTCTAATTTTGTAGTAGGGCCACTTCCAAATTCTATCTTGACTTTATACTTTTGTCCCTTCTTCATATGAATTTTACCCTTTTCTTCGACGGTACCTGTATTATAGAAGGAGGTACCAGGTCTTTGAGTCGTTTTGTTATCTACAACTAGTTTACCATCAACAAATATCTGGGCAGTTCCCACTACACATACTCCAAATTCATATTCTCCATCTTCATCTGGGATGTAATAACCCTCAAAATCAATATAGAAGAGATTAGGATCTTGGAGCTTATCATTGGTATAATCTGGGAATCTAAGGAAAGAACGTTCACTATCACAGCTGTCAATAACTGTTCTTTTCTCAGATGAAGGTGGTTCCAAATACACAGTACTTTTGTAACCTTTTGAACCATCTTCTCTAACTAGTTGAGCTCCTAAAGGTGGTAATGTCTTGTGTGAGTAACATCCGACAGTATATTCTGGAGAGTAGCCCAACTTTTTACATATACCTTCATATGGAGTGACAGAATAGTAGAAATTGACAGCAGCTGAACCACCTCCATGGGTAGACGTATTCTTGGAGTTTGGACCGATAATAGCGATTTTTTCATTTTGAGATAATGGTAAAACATTATTGTCATTTTTCAACAACACAATACCATCAGAACTGTATTCACGTAATTTGTCAGCAGTCTCCTTTGTATTGTTAGTGTGTTCAGGACCATTAAAAGGGATACCAGATTTAATAGCCTCGTTAACCAATCTTAATACGCCTCTTACTCTATCGTTCAAGTCGTCAATATGTAACTCCCTGTTTCTTACTTGAATTGCTATTTGTTGAGGTATTCTGATCCTTGGGGGACCTGGCATCTCGAGATCAAGACCGTTCGTAATGGATTCTCTTAAATCATATGTACCATACCAATCAGACATGATAGTACCGTCATATTTATATTCGTCTTTGAGAAGATCAATCAATAATTTACGTTCTTGAGATACATGGGTACCATTAAGTTTAGAATAAGATGTCATAATAGACCTTGGATTAGAGTGCTTGATAGCCAAAGAAAAAGGAGTTAAGTAAATTTCTCTCAATGCCCTTTCATTTATATTGATGTTCACCGCTTGTCTTTCATCTTCCATGTCATTACATACAAAATGCTTTATACAAGCAACTACCTTTTCACTTTGGATACCATTGATAATTTCAGAAGCAATTAAACCTGACAATACTGGATCTTCTGAGAATGATTCAAATCCTCTTCCACCAAGGGGAGATCTTTGAATATTAACTGTTGGTCCTAAGATAACATGAGCATTCTTATGCCTAGCTTCCACTGCCATCAACTTACCACATTCATGCATTAATTCTTTATTCCATGTTGCACCTAAAGAAGTTCCACAAGGGAAACATGCTGATTTCACACCAGGATATGATTTGGTTCCACGAAGACCATTTGGTCCGTCACTAGTCCTTGCTGAAGGAATGTTTAGCCTTTCAACAGGGACAGTATGCCATCTATCAACCCCAGCTAACAATTCTGCTTTCTCTTGGACCGTCAATTCTTTAATTAAATACTCTATATCTAATTCATTCATCGTAATATATATTTAATTTGAAGATATAGTAGTGAATAGTGATAAAGTGACTCTAATATATACTGGAGGAGCGGATGAATTGCCATTTATGGCGGAGGCACTCTTCACCTTAAATTTCATAAATAACGCTGATTGGCCCATTACTTTAAATATTTAGGAGTTCTCCACAATTTTCAAGGTTAGATTACATCAAAATTCCCAAAATGAATATAGCGCCAGAACTGCCTATTACAGAATATTGCAGACGTATCCTGCAGATATTTACGTGACAGGAAAAATATACCGGCTCTCTCTGATGTCTCCTAGTTAACCCCATTTACTTAGTTTAGCAAGACATTTTCATAACAATACAATCCATATCCATATCTGAAGTTATTTGTGCAAAGCATAACGAAAATACTAAAATATTTGTATATTATGATGGGATCAGTATTCGAGTTAGTTATTGATCCACAAAAAATATTGATAATAGGGGTTCTACAATTGTTAATTACTTAATGTGATTATTACTTCTGCAGACAGTGACACATATGAACCAATATACTTTAGATAGTATAATCATACATACTCTTTATGAAATGACATAAAATTAACCTTATTCTTTATTAAAACCAAACTACAAAACTTATGAATAATATTCATGTGTTTACCCAAAGACATTAGTTATACTTGCGAGTCTAGAAACAATAATTCCTAATTTCTATTGACGTATAATCTAAAAAAAAAACAATTAGTTATACTTAGAAAGTCTCGGGAACAATATTTCACAATTTTTCCTATTAATACTATCCTTAATGTCATCTTTTACCGAATCGTTGGTTTCGAAAGCAGTAGTCATCATGTTTGATATTTCAGTACAAGCATATGGCCAATCACTTCCAAAAGTTATCTTCTTCGGATCTGCAAATTCAAGCAAGGATGGCATGGCATAGGGACCTGCAAGAGCAGTATCAAAATAGAATTCTTTTAAACGTGAGAGGTTTTTAGAATAGTCTCCCATCTTACCGTTGTCGTCAAACAGAGAAATTCTATCAGCAGTAAATGGAACAAACCCCCCAGCATGTGAGAGAATGAACTTAATATTAGGATATTTTTCAATCCACCCATTTTTCGAGATGTTAATGGCAGCTCTTGTAGTACATAATAAAAAATCTGCAACATATGGAGCAATGCCATTAACCGCAGGGGATGGTAATTTTGAGGGATGGATAAAAATAACAGTACCTCTTTTGTTCAAAACATCCATCAAAGGTTCAAATGATGAATCACCGAGATATGTATTACCTACATTAGTCAAAAGTACAATACCATCGGCCTTCAAATGATCTAAAGCGTATTCTGCTTCAATAATCGAATTCTCAACATCAGGTAACAATAAAGTAGCAAAATATCCAAAATTTTTAGGGTTGCTCTTAACGAGATCATGGCAATACTCGTTAAGTTTACGTGCCATTATTTTAGCTTCAGCAGCATTGTCACCTAAATGAACTCCTGGAGTTGATACTGACAAAATAGATGTTTCAATACCATTTTCTTCATTAAATTTAAGACATGTCTCAGGTGACCACTTAGGAATAGGCATTCCACCAGCATCAATTCCCTTCAGTTTAAGCCATTCCATGTAAATCGGAGGGACGACGTGAGCATGCGTATCAATTCTTCTGGGCAGTTTATGTGCGTAACTTGTTTTGCTAGACATTCTATAGTCCGGATTTTATTAAGTTGAAGTCAAGGAATTTGTAGCTTTTATATCCTGCTATATCTGATGCGGGTCATACCAGATGCGACCTGTTCATAACGTCATATTATTATAACATACGGAGAATACCTAAATTAGGTATTTTCGCATTCTCTTCAAGGAATAGACCTAATGTATAATTTGTGTACATTTTTTATACAGAATACGTATGCAACACATTACAATTCTAAGCTATTTGCTGGCTACAGGATATTGAATTTAGAATAGAGATATTTTGTATTTAAAAAGAATATTGTCTAATTAATTATTGAACTTCATGGGATTACGGTTATAGGATTTGGAGTTTGGAGACAACAGAAATTCATTTATAATATGACAGGTTAACTTAATTATTCGTAGGGAAAAAATTACCTAATAAGGAGTATTTGTCCCGATAAGATATGACATAACGGAATATTACCAAATCAAATTATAACGACTACATATAGTAGCTAAAAAAAGGAGGGTATGTTGATCACGTTTCTTATCACGCGCACAAGATAATCTTTTGTATTCTATTAATGACTCTAGCATGAATTTTTTTTAATTCCGGGAAGATTGCCACTGGCTCGGATGTTCTCGCCATTAAGGGAGTATATATAAATCAGATTTTTTTATAGAATTATTCTGAACTAGTTATACATTTAATACAAATATACATTAACATGCCTAGACAAAGAAGATCCGCTCCAGTGCAAAGAACACAATCTAGATCTGCTCACACTGCAGCTCCAACTTATCCATCTGCTCACCCAACTGCTGCTTCTCATCCACATCCTGCTCAACAATCTCAAGGCCCAGGTTTGTTTGGTCAAATGGCTTCTACAGCTGCTGGTGTTGCAGTTGGTTCCACTATTGGTCACACCCTTGGTGCTGGTATTACTGGTATGTTCGGTGGTGGCTCTTCTGCTCCAGCTGAAGCTCAACAACAACAAGTTATTCCAGCTCAACAACAACAATCTTACCAAGAACAAGCTAGATCCTGTGATGTCGACGCAAAAAATTTTACTAGATGTTTGGAAGAGAACAGCGGTAACATGCAAACTTGTGATTACTACTTGCAACAATTAAAGGCTTGTCAAGAAGCTTCTCGTCACTACTGAATCCATAGAACCTTATAAATAATAACTGCGGTCCCTAATACAGGGGAAATCCGCATGATATATCAATAACCTTATGACTTATTTATTTTGACTTAGTCTATAAAAATTGTAAATAATACGACAATATAATTCACTATTAATGAAATATGTACTGTAAAAAAGTAATAGGATATATTAGCTTACCGAAATCCGTACACTAATTGTTCTTCTTGGTGCTTGATGAATAGAAGCTATATCCTCCCCAACCTAATGCAAATGCACCAACCCAAACTAATGGGTTTGTAGACGAAGAGCTGGATTGTTGCTTTTGGCTACCTTGTCCTTGGCCAGTCAAGTTATCATGTTCAATGTCTTCAACAACAGGAGTTTGTTCCTTCACGATGGTGTCTTCATGCTCAACTTCATTTTCACTTAAGTTAACAACATCACCTTTATTGATGTTAGGATTAATAGATGTTTGAATATACTTATCTTGATTGGCTGTCTTCTTAGGTTCGGTCTTATTGCTAAACTTGTTAACAACATCAACAGGTTCTGAGCCTCTATCTTCTAATAGCTCATGGCTTGGTTCAACGGACTCTCCACCGTGTACAACCGAAGCCAGGTTGGCCTCAACTTTAATGGACGAATTAGCCTCCTTAGTAAACATTTCTCTCTCCACAGAAGCTCTTTTATCTTGCGCGATATCCTGTTTCACAGCCTCAGGGGTCACTGGTGGAACCTTAGGAGAAGAAACCTTGGGAATAAAGTCATATTTAAATTCCCATTCATTTATGGAGGTTTGAGAAGGTAATCTGAATGAATCGATAGTTGAAGCATCGTTCTTTGCCAATTGAATAGCAGTACTTCGAAGTGTTCTGTTGGCTACACTCTGATAGCATTTGGCTTGTCTTAAAATTGTTCTGTTGGTTAATTTGATCATCTTGTATCTAGGTAATTGTAATAAATTTAGTCTACGAATGAATCGAATTTATATAATTCGGGCCAAGGGTGGCAGAATGATATGAAACCCGTGCTTATGGTCATGTGTTTTAAATTGTGGGGTCGTCTCAGTGATAACAAAATGTCTATTAATTGTGGTGAATATATGCAGAATAATAATACAAAGGAAGAAAAATGAAATGCCGACGCCGGCTTATAATGTTTTAATTTGGGCTTGATGCCTTTTCATTGTTCTGTATATCAATTAAGTCATCGAGGAATTGACTTGGAGGCCTCTTCATCCTTGGCCTTTCCAGATTTTCATGCAGGGTATTACTGTCCGTATCGTAATGTAAAAGCTTCTCTCTCTCAATATCTCGGTACGCATAGTCGTTGTAAGATGATGAATTAGTTGCATTCAGGAATGAAGCAGAGCTTACATTATCAGGAGGTCTGCTAAATAAAGGTAACTCCATTTGTGAGCCATTTTTCTGCGTATTCATGAATTCTAATACGGGACTAATAAACATCGAGCTTCTATTACCAGTAACATTACCTCTATATGATCTTCCCTGTTGTGATGTTTCATTCATAAGGGACGCATCCGATTGCTGCTGTAGCATGATAGAATTTTGTCTGGACATCATCAACAAACTGGAGGCAGAGTTTGTTGAGTTGCTATCGTTATATGATGATTCAGCACTTTGTAAAAGTGATCTTCCAATTCCAAATGCACCAAATCCCAGCGGACGATAATACACCTCCTTTTCTGATTCTGCAATTCTGCGTCTCCTCAACCAAGTAATAAATAGTACAACAAATGAACAAATAGCGCATGCGCCTAAAATAGCACCAACGATTATGAATACTAATCCTTCTGGTTCTTTTGCTCTGAGTATAAATGGATTCTTTTCAAATGATCCACTTTTATCAGCACTAGGGATGTCTAAGCTGTAAGAATATGAAGTTGTCGATGACGATGACTTTGCAGTGGTAGATAATTTAGGCATGCTAGTAACTCTTGAGGAAGTAGATTTGCTTTCCGATGAAGAGGACTTACTGTCTCTCTTCTCTAGCACATGCTCTTCAGGACTCCCAGTGGCTACAGTCAACTGTATTGGACTTTTCCTGTGGTGATGTCTTGTAGGTATTTTCCCATTCGATTCAGTAGTAATAGGAGCAACTGAAGTACCTGCAAATACCACAGAAGCAAGGGCAAACATTAGAACTGAGGGTCTCATCTTCTGCCTCTATAATAAGTTTAGTTATATTCTTTTACTAAAAAAAAGTATTTAAAATGCTGAATTATATATTAATCCTAATCGAGGACATTTTGGGATATATAAGTGTTTATTATTAAGAAGTTTAACAAAGCTAATACTGCAAGGAAGAAGTTAGTTACGTGAATCGCGTCTAATAATATGTATTCGCGTATTTTCTTATTCTATGAACAATTGAGTGCGACATATAATTCAAGTGCTGACTTGCATTTAGTTAGTGTTAGAACCTCCAATTCTCATCTGCAGATTCAATAGCCCATTTAAACTTGTCCCTTAAAGTTTTCGTAAACAACTTCTCAATCGGAACTCCAAACTTCTTGGAAAATACTACTGTCAATCTAGGATCGATATAATTCAACTTGGATGTACCTAAAGAAACTTCCGAGTTATCTTCCTTATCCTTTAATTGGAAAGAGGTGTTAGCAATTCTGTTTTCAATTGTCTCGATTTGTTGCTTTAATTTTTCAACTGTAGCACCTTTTTTGACAGCAGGTTTTCCATTCTTAAGTTCGGTCTCATATTCCTTTTTCAATTCGTCTATTTTCTCGAGTTTCTCTTTAATTGAGTCCTCAGTAAGTAATGGTTGGTTCTCAAGCTTAAGCTTTTCGTTATCTTTTTCTAATTTCCTAAAAGCTTGTTCCCTTTGTCTGTTGATGATATTTTCGTGTATTTGTTGTTCATCTTCCTTAGTGAGATCTTCAATCTCATGAAAGTATTTTGGTTGCTTAGAATAAAGGCCCGAGTCTATCTCTAAAAGCATTTTCTTTAATCTTATCTTTTGCCACATAAGCTCTTTAAGCTTATCGCTGATTTTTTGTACACTTGTACTGTGATTCTTACTGACAGTACGCTGGTGATTACATAAAATAGCAACAGCTCTATTGGCCGCGTTAAATTTAACAACTTTTTCGGCAACAGTACCTTCATTGGGAATTAGGTCTAATTGGTCTTGCATGGTCTTTGACGCATTATACGTACGGAAGACTTTGGCTGTCAAACCTTTCATGTAGTTTTGTAAATGTTTGTTTAACACAGGAGGAGATATTCTGTCAAATAAGTTATCCCCTGGTTGTTTTGGTGGCTTCTTAAAGATTCTTAAGTTCTTGAAGACTTGTTTATCAACTTCGACTTCTTGGTAGAATCTTATGGAATCTTTACCAAGGAAATCAAAAATAACTTTATTAGGAGGCTTTAATGTGATGTGCTCATATCTTAATGAGCAGCAACCCACTGTATCAGCTTCATCTTCACCTTTTTCACCACCAGCTCTTAATGCAAAAATATCAATAAGATAAGTTGCGGTAGCCATTTGTCTATTTTGCATAAGTTCATCTTTCAACATCTTATTATAATCTTTTCTGATTTCCTCAATATGAAACTTTAATTGTCTGGCGGTTTCAAATTTCTTGAAGTCAGATTGACCCTTGATAGAAGAATTAGCAGCAAACCTAACATACTTGAATGAATCAGCAATATTTTCTCTCCACATTGCAAGCCAAGTCACTGTATTATCATGTCTAACTTCGCCCCATTGGTGTCCCGCTGGAGGATCTGGGATTTTGACATCAGCACTCAAATTTAAAGTCACATCTTCCGGATTAACTCTTCTCTTTAATTTACCTGTTAATGGGTGCGCACCTCTACCTCTAAATAACCCGGGAGGTTCAATTCTGAAATTACCAACTTGTTCTTTACGTCCGTTCAATAAGCAAGTCTTGTAAGGCTCTTCTAATTTTTCTTTTTCTAACTTCATTGCCTTCTTCTCGTCTCTTGACATATTTTTCTTCTTCTGTCTTTCTTCTTCGAAATATGCATGCATTTTGGAGAAATCCAACTTATTGAAGTCATTCATGGCAATGTTAGATCCGTTTGTTTCTTTAATAACTGCTAAAAAGTCCTCAAAAAAATTCTTTTGGAAAACTGGGTTTTTTGCATGATCCGTCTCAACCATGGCACCAAAGAAACCAGCAACCTCTTCTGCTTCCTTCAGTAATTCTACAGGTTTGCCATCATAATATAACTTGACATATGATGGGAGTCTTTCATATTCTGGAGGAAAGAGGACACCATTATGAACCAAAGATTCCCATTTCTGTTCACCATCTACATCCTTTGCCTCCCACCACTTGTATGCTTCTTCTTCTTCAGCTTCAGCTTCGTCTTGGCCAGCATTGTTCTCAGGCGTAGAATCTTTTGATTTTTTACCATTCTTCGATGGAGTGGATGCAACATCGCCATTCTTCACCTCCTTCTCCTTCTTAACCTTAGTAGCAGATACTTTTGCATTACCCTCTTTCTTAACTTTTGGTGTCTTTGGTTGAGATTTAGGTGTCTTGGCTTTTGGTTTGGCAGCTCTAATTTCTGTCAATGGTGCATCCTCATCATATGCACCATTTGGAGTAGTATCTTTGCTTTCACTTTTATTATTTTTAGGATTGATTTTCCTCTTCTTTTTATCATTTTCAGTCGTCCCGTTAACGATTTTTTCTGATCTTTGTGACAATGGAGCGTCATCCTCTGAATCACTTTCTTCCTTGTATTTAGCAACTCTTTTAGTTCTTGCTAGAACAACTTCATCCTCCGAGGAGCTCATTTTCTAATAATTTATAAATAGTAATTATATGAAATACTAACTTGAAAGATTACTATTTTATATTTTATGTTGCGGTCTATATCAACCTAATGTAAAACGTCTATTTCATATTTCATACTCTCTTGTCGTGTTTCACAGCGACATTTGTCTTGATATTAAAAATGTCGCAACTTTGGTTTTTGACACTATTATAGAGATAGGTTAATTAACACTGACCTATTGCATTTCATCAATAAATAACCCATAATCTATTGATACAAAATGCAAAATACAAGAATATAACTATGAGGATAATCGATGATAACTTTAATTATAAAATATCCTTTAGTAATTTGCTCGAATATAAAGGGTGAGTAGTCAATGACACTACCTGCAAATGATGTAAATTTACTTGACGGATCACTAAAGGAGATTTAAAGTTAAGATAAAATAAAATAGAAGGCACAGATAAAACCAAATAGAATTATTAGTGTTAGGTGAGAGACTTTGTCTGTTGCAAATATTCTTCGGTAAACAAATAGTTTTGCTTGTATTCCAACTAATTTTAAAAGCCTTGACTCAAGCCTGCCTTCACATGATTATTTTCAGACTACTGTAAGTGACCATTCAAAACTCTAGAAAAAATGGTTCACAGTCTACAGAGCTTTATAGATTTTAAGGATTGTCCTTGCACGGTTTATAAATTGTAGAGTACTTAAAAAACGTCTATAATAGTTTCCTCAACATTTGACTTCTTTTCCATTTACATTGTAAGGGTGCTGGGGAGTATAAGTAACATATCTGGAAATATTAAGTATTCATCCATCATTACTATACTGAAATTATTTGTAAAATAGAACACCCTATAGGCTGGGTTATAGGATGTTTGTAAGGAATAATTTATAAACTATGAGAATAGAAAAAGCCCCTGAATAAATCTCTTTTCATAATTTAGATTTTTTGAACATACTATTGATGTATAGGAATAGTCAATTCTAAATCGTATAAGGAAGAAGAACGTTGGTAGTAGTAATTAATTATTTTGCATCAAAAAGAACGCTCTTATTTAATCACGTGCTTCTCTCCTTGAAAGATCTACAAATACGAAGATTAGCTCAAATATGGACCCCAAATATGCTCCTCTGTTTATTTGCATTGAGTAACATTGAAGAATAGTTATGTGCGATTTGTAACCCACAGTGAGAATAAAAATAGTGTAAAGCAAGTTATCTCCTCATAGCAAATTTAACATATTGTAGGACATACCCCTTTCTATAAATAATCCCGATCCGGCAGTATAAACGATCAATACAGGATTACCAAAAATGGTACAAATAACTAGAAAACATTGGAAATTGAGATATCAGAATCAACCTGATGACGATATGCTATTATCACACATAACAATACTGAAACAATTGCATATTCATGCAACAAAATCCAACAGTAGTACACTGTAGTAATTAAATGACAACATTAAAATAGGGACCTGCTCCTCTTCTACTGCATTAAAGATGCAATGGAATATAGATTTTAAAATAACACTAGTTAATATGATTGTTTAGTTAGACAATGAAATCTGTTTTCTATTCTGATTTGTTGTTTTCTAGAAGAAGTAATTACATTTTGTGTTAGTTATAATTTGCTGAACGGCGTGACTGATATTTTTACAATTTCGGTAATATCACAAAACTTGTCAATATTACCCATTTTCAAAAAATATGCATAGTTTAGGAAATTCTCTAAACAACACACATATGCACTCATTAAATGTAGAATATGTTTCAAAAGTTCAGTAAGGTTGCTAGACTACTCATATTACAGCTTTATTAAATAATGTAATTCATGACTATTTACCCCAAACCAGAAATACAACCGAAATAATACATTCTTATTCCAATCGCTTACAACATGAAACTATTGTAAATTCAGGGTCAATTCAATTGTGTCATATTCTTCAATATTGTATTAGGCATTTTCTTTAGTAATTGTAAACATATTTGCAATGAGTGAGGTGGAAATTTCTCAATTCGTTTTGTTTGTAAATAACAATTTGCGACCGTTTTTGGCAAAACATAAATATTTAATTTACCATAGTGAAAATATTCAGAAGCGTTAAACGCTTATATACTATCAAAAAATCCTTAAGAGCTGTTAAGATAACTGTATTCTAACACTACGTTTTATACTAAATCTACATCTTTGGCTCATATACCCAAAGCATTAAGTTTCTGCATCGGCTACTTCTTTCTTCGAATACCAACTAGAAAGAATTTGAAAAAACGAATTCTAAGTTGAAATCAAGACTACAGAAGATACCACCATTTTTGTAACTACCCGAGAAGTATATCTTATACAATATGAATAACGTTCGCTCTCAGCCGTTACAGCCATTAAATAATGGCCAGTTGAACACCAGATCCAACAATATAACACCAATCAAGCCAGTTAGACGCTCAAAGGAAAATGTAGCAGATACAAAGCAAAAAAAGAAAAAGGAAAAGCTTTCTGCACTTTGTAAGACTCCTCCTTCTATTGTTCGTACAAGAAATGGAAGAGATTACCGCCGTGGAAACTTTTTAGGTGAAGGTGGATTCGCTCGTTGTTTTCAAATGAAAGATGCTTCTGGCCAAATATATGCCGCTAAGACAGTAGCTAAAGCCTCGATTAAGAATGAAAAGACTAAGACGAAGTTATTATCAGAGATAAAGATCCATAAATCATTAAAGCATTCAAATATTGTTAATTTCATAGACTGCTTCGAAGATGACGTTAATGTCTACATTTTATTAGAAATTTGTCCTAACCAATCATTAATGGAACTTTTAAAGACCAGAAAATCTGTTTCAGAACCTGAGGTTAGATTTTTTATGGTTCAAATAGTTGGTGCTATTAAATATTTACACTCTAGAAGAGTGATTCATAGAGACTTAAAACTCGGTAATATTTTTTTCGATCCTGACATGAACTTGAAAATCGGTGACTTTGGATTGGCATCTGTGTTACCAGCAAACGACTCTAGGAAATACACCATTTGTGGTACCCCAAACTATATTGCACCTGAAGTATTGGGAGGTAAAAATACCGGCCACAGTTTTGAGGTTGATATATGGGCAATTGGTATTATGATGTACGCTCTATTAATTGGAAAGCCTCCATTTCAAGCTAAAGATGTTCAAGTTATATACGAGAGAATTAAAAAGACTGAGTATTCTTTTCCTTCAGACAAGCCAATATCGGATGATGCAAAAATTTTAATTAAAGATTTATTGAGCTTGAATCCATTGAATAGACCAACAATTAATGAAATTTTAAGTTACGACTGGTTCAAGGGTCCATTCCCAGATAAGACACAAGAAGCAAGTTTAAGTTCAACTCCTGAGGGTCTTCATGAGATCTCCAAGGCTCAATCCGCAATCAATTTTACCAATACGAAAGCTAATGCTGGTATCTATACTCCAAAGAGTAGAAACCCTGTTGAAATCCTTAGATCTGACTTACATTCTGAACAACCAAAGACGATGCTTCCACAATCATTATCTCCAAATGATACTAAAAATAAATATCAAGAAGTTGATCCTACACAATTAGGCAAACCTAGAAAGGTTAATTTTAATAGCAATTACTCAACTACTATCAAGAGACTTAATCAAATATGTTTTGAAACCTATCAAAATATGAGAAGATTAGAATATTCAAAGCATGAAACAATTGACGCATTAGAGTTACCAAGATGCGAGAATCCAACCCTTATCTCTAAATGGGTAGATTATTCCAACAAATACGGGTTCTCTTACCAAATGAACAATGATGATATTGGGGTTCTCTTTAACGATAAAAATACATTCCTCAAGCTTCATAATTCAGATAGATTCTTGGAACTTATCTACCATGAAAATGAAGGATGGACTTGTATCGAAAATTCTACTAGTCATCCGCCTACTCAAGCGAAGAGACAATTAGAAATTGTTGATTTCTTTGCAAAATACATGAATAGTAATTTGTCAAAAGTCAGTGAAAACGAAGAGAGAAAGGAAACCGTCTTCTTAAGAAGATATTCAAGAACTTCAGACTATATTATGTTTGAAATGACTAATGGTAACTTCCAATTTAACTTCAAAGATCACCATAAGATATGCATATCTAAATCAGGATTGGCTATTACGCATATCTCTCCAAATAGAATTGCACAAACCCATCCTTTAGTCTTAATTTTAAAGCAAGAAAATTTCCCATATGGAGAAGTCCCTAATTGTATGGAGAAGATTGCAATCATCAAGGAAGCAATCAAGAGAAAGGCTTTCAAAGAAAACTAGACACATGAGTCAATTTAAGTATAAACTACAGAAAATCCTGAATACTTTAACAGCATCAGAATTATAGTATCATTATTGCATTTTAAACTCGCTCCCAATTCTAACATTTAATTCATTTATCATTACGTATTATTTCAGATTATTACCCTACATCTTTGAAAAAAGTTCTATAGTATATTTTTATAGAGAAATCCAAGTTGTCTTTTAAATATTATTTAAACAATTGTAATGATTTTAAAACTAATTTACATTTTAGATATTGACATCTAACACATGGTGATTGATATATTTTACTTCAAAATTACCGATAATTTATTCTTTGGCTCAAAATCCGTCCTCATTATTTAATAAAGATTTAAGTGCCCATTCATCCTTAAAACGTGTCTTAACAACATCTAATTCACTAATCAAACCAGAACAGGCATTTCTTAATGCTTCTCTTGGAGAATAGTCATCTTCCGTTTGTATCCTTAAAACAAAATTAGCAAATAATGGATGTTCCACCTTGTATGCAGCAAATAATACTTTATCATCTTTTAATAATTGTGCTCTTAGTAAATTAGCTAATGTGTGATCTTCCCTTTCAAATTTGATTAATGCTGCATTAGGTACCTTGGTATCTGGTGTTATTTTTATTCTTTTTCGTTGTTAGTAATGCTTCTATTAAATCAAAGTTAATGATTTATCAAATATAAACCCATTACTTACTTATCAACACCATCTGGTAAGATAAAAAGTTCGAATCTATCTGGGGCATTCATAATGAAAGTTGATAGATATTCACTACAAGTTAAGTAATTACTCGAAGATCCTCTTTATTTTGTCGGGTTTGTCAGATATTCAAATCACAAGATATCAAGCACGTGATTCATTATTATATCATCAAAGTTTTTATATGGTAGTTCCCCCATGTACTCTAGCACGTGAATGAATGATGAGGTATTATCAAACTAGGAAACAGAGTAAACTTTCATGCATGATAAATGACGGGTAACTAATCTCGAGAATTCAATGCTCCTCATATTTCATTTAGATACATTCCTGTATGTGGTTATGAGATAAAGTTATTACCCGGCAAACAAAATAGACTACCCAGTCGGATGTTGTGATGGTATAATTTATCATAGTTGTGCAGTGAATGACAAGATACCAGTCTATCAAGTGGATTATTCTAATTGAATTAGATTTGTATTCTAGTTGATTTATTTATTACGGCAAATCATCGAGCAGGAGTAATTATCCTACTTTAAATTAACCAGTGATAGTTTTTTATTCAGAGACAGTTCAATACAAAAGATCTATCTGAAATTTAAACAGCTAGGGATTAATTATCATGACAAATCAGCAGGATATCTGGAATAACCAGCAACGTCCTCTAGGACAACAGTTTAAGTATGTTATTTTGTGTTTTTGCAACGGTTTTGGCCTTCTCCCCCGTCCACCATGAATCCCATACTAACATCTTTTAGCCGCCAACACCCACCAGTACTACCACCACCAGCCACTCTAGAGACAGGTAAGTAAATTTTGAGTGATTAATCTATCTATTCTAGATACTAACTATAATTTAGGAGGTGGCCCATTCTACACCTTACCTAGCCTTCCAAGTTTAGGTAATGGCGCAGGACACCCACAACCTGGCCCTGGTTTTAACATTCCTTCAATCAATCCAGGATCTGAATCGATCCAAGTTGTTCAAGTAAGTTCATTTTTTTTTAAAATATACTCCATCTGAAAGGGATTTCGTGGAGAAAAGTTTTTTAGACAAGATACTAATATGATTAGCAACCACAGGTAGATCAACAAAGACAGAAGCAAGAATTAAGAAGACCATCAAATTTAGGAATAAATAATCCACCAGTTCAGCAACATACTATCACCAATACTAATGTTCCTCCGGTTCATAATGATGTGAATAGTACTCAGCAAGCTGTTGGACATGGCATACCCAATAGATCATCAGTGACAAATGTTTATAGACCATTGAATGTAAAGGATGCATTATCGTACTTGGACCAAGTAAAAATACAGTTTTACAATCAAGCAGATGTCTATAACAATTTTTTGGATATAATGAAAGATTTCAAATCCCAAAGGTATGTTTCATTTAATAACGACGTTTTTTTATAACTATTTACTAACATTTAATAGCATTGATACACCAGGTGTTATTGATCGCGTTTCAACACTTTTCAAGGGACATCCTAATTTAATTCAAGGATTTAATACTTTCTTACCTCCTGGATATCGAATTGAATGTTCATTGGATCCATCTGATCCAAATCCTATAAGAGTTACAACACCCACTGGGACTACTACTAGACCTAATATTAATACCAACTATAATAGTTGGGGAAATGGCAATCATGAACAACAAAATGCTATCCAGGAACAACAAGTTTATCACAATCAACAACAACAGTTGTCTCCGGAAGCCCAACTTCAACAGGAACAGGAGCAACAAGCAAATGGTGGCCAAATTGAATTCAATCACGCAATTTCATATGTAAATAAAATTAAGACAAGGTTTGCTAACCAACCTGATATTTATAAGCAATTCTTAGAAATTTTACAAACTTATCAACGTGAACAAAAACCAATTAGTGAAGTTTATGAACAAGTCACAGTGTTATTTGCAAATTCTCAGGATTTGCTTGACGATTTTAAGCAATTTTTGCCTGATACTAGCAATCAGGGATATTTACAACAACACCAGATTGGAGAAAATGGCTATTACGGTGTCAATGGTGGGGGTTCTCAACTTCCTCCTGTAGGGAGCTTTCAACCACCAACTGGGATAGCTGGTCCAGGTCAGAATGTTCCACATAATGGCCAAGGTTATCCTGTTGCTGGTGTCCCTATGGAGGTCGAAGATCAAGTAAATGATCAGAATGCTAAGAAAAAATCGATCTCAGAGCCATATGCTTATGATAATAATTATAACCAAGAAGCGAATTACTCAAATCTTCGTACAGGAGTACAGCCATATAAAGGAAAGGGCCCTACTGGTAAAAATGGTATGGTTGCAACTCAAACTAACCCTACACTCATACCTGGAGTCCCTGAACCTGTTTTACCTTATAGTTATACAAAGTCATCTTCTTTACTGGAGGAAATTAACTTTTTTGATAAGGTTAAAAAGGCTATTGGTAATAAGCAAACTTACAACGAATTCTTGAAAATTTTGAACTTATTTTCCCAAGAAATTATTGATAAAGCAACTTTAGTTCAAAGAGTTGAAGGATTTATTGGAGAAACCCATAATGATTTATTTAACTGGTTCAAAATGTTTGTTGGCTATGAAGAGAAACCCCAATATCTTGAGAACATAACGTTTAAGAAGCACCAATTAGAGCTCTCATTATGTAAAGCTTATGGTCCTTCTTATAGGCAATTACCTAAAGCCGAAACTTACATGCCTTGTTCAGGTAGAGATGAAATGTGTTGGGAGGTATTGAATGATGAATGGGTTGGACATCCAACTTGGGCCTCAGAAGATTCAGGTTTCATTGCTCATCGTAAGAATCAATATGAAGAAATTCTTTTCAAGATCGAGGAAGAAAGATTAGAATTTGATTATTATATGGAAGCCAATTTAAGGACTATTCAAACCTTAGAAACTATCGCTAATAGAATTGCCAACATGACACCTGAACAAAAAGCTAACTTCAAACTTCCGCCTGGTTTAGGTCATAATTCGGAAACAATCTATAAAAAGGTAATCAGGAAAATTTATGACAAGGAACGTGGATTTGAAGTCATTGATGCTTTACATGAAAATCCTTCAATAGCAGTTCCAATTGTCTTGAAACGTTTGAAACAAAAGGATGAAGAGTGGAAGAGATCACATAGAGAATGGAATAAGGTCTGGAGAGAAATGGAGCAAAAAGTTTTCCACAAATCATTGGATCATTTAGGGCTTACTTTTAAACAAGCCGATAAGAAGCTTTTAACTGCTAAACAGCTCGTGAGTGAGATCAGTAGTGTTAAAACTGAGCAGCAGAACAAAAGGTTACATCCTTTAACTCCAAAGCCACAAGAACAATTACATTATCAATTTGAAGATATGGGGATTATATTGGACATCGTCAAATTAGCGGATGTCTTCATTTATCGCTCTTCAAATTACTCTGCACATGATCGTGAGAAATTGAGTCAATTTATGCAATCCTTTATATCTTTAATTTTCAATATACCAGGTGACAAAATAAAAGCTTCACTTGATGCTTCTAAGAATGGTACTGAGGACATGAATGAGAATGATAATCACTCTAGTGATAACGAGTCTTCTGCTGCTGAAGTAAATTCGAAGAAACGTCATCGTGAAGACAACTTATTACGTGATGTTTTGAAGAAACAATCGAAGTCCAAAAAGGAAGAAGTTCACGAGTCTCCAGGAGCTCAAAATGATTCCGACGAATTTGAACTAAACGAAGCTCTCGAAAGGTCAAGTGAATTATGGATCAAAACTAGTGCTACGAACGATAATGCGTCAAGTAGTGTTAGACCTGAGCCAGTTAAGCGTGACAAATATAATTTATTCTGTAATACTACGATATATGTCTTTGTACGTCATTTGAGGACGTTATATGAAAGGCTTGAAAATATAAAGTCAATTAATGAGGAGGTTGGAAAGGAAATCAGAAGCCGTACAATCCCTCAATTTGCAAAGGATTTGAATTTAGAATCACATCAGCTTGAAGATATGGGAATTGAGATTTCAGGTAATAGAGATTGTTATACTCAAGTTTTATCCTTGGCAGAAAGATTAATAGAGGGTGAAATTGAACACCAATGGTACGAAGAATCATTACGTCAAGGTTACAGAAATAAAGCATATCAGCTTTATACTGTTGACAAGGTTGTTCAAGCTATGGTTAAGCACATGCATACAATGGTCACAGATTCCAAAACTTCTGAGATGATGGTTTTGTTTGAATCTGATAGAGCCAAGCCTGTTTCTTCAGCAAAGGAACAAATATTGTATCGTTTGCAAGTGAGGTCATTAATGTCCGTTGATGAAAACATGTTTAAGATTGTATTTAGAGATGATGCAAGATCTGTTATGATCGAATTCGTCAGTCTTGACGATTTGACCATAAATGATCATGAAACTGCAGAAGAAGAATACAATTACTACGTAACCAGTTACCTTATGTCTTACCCAACGGAAGGTGTTCCTATCTCGAAGATTAATATGCCTTTTTTGAAGTCTTATATTGAAAAGGTCGAAGAAGAACAATGCGAAGGTGTTATAAATTCTGCTCTAAAGGTGTCTGTCTGCCAGAATTCATACCGTCTATTTTTTGAAAATGGTACCCATGATGGATTCACGACAAATATGACGTATAATAAGCAGCCTGAAGACCCTCAAACATATGAAGAAAAGGTGGAATCATTTAAGAAGTTAATAAATGATTCTGAATTTGGTTGGAAGAGAACTTTAGGCGAAAATGAAGATAAGATTGCTGCAGAATTAGAAAATAATATCCAAGTTTTATTTAAGGAAGGTGCCAGCGCATACTTAAAGCTCAAACTGACAAGTGTAGAGAAAGAAGAGGCTGATAAGGTTGAAGAAGAGGCTGACGTAGAAATGAGTGATCCAAACAAAAATAATGACCATACAATTGATGCTGATGCTACAGCAGTCCATGAAAATAATGACACAACTATACAACAAGAACAAGATGGTAATGATACTACCACAGATGAGACCACAGTTAACCAGGAGGAAGCTTCGTTTATTACTGAAACTCAGACCTAAATGTGATGTAAAAATTAGTTTATTTTTTTAGTGTTTTTCTTCAATAATTGTATCAATAAATGTTAATGTATGTAAATCTATTTTATTCATTATACTACTGTTATATACCTGAAAATGTTCCTAAGGCAGCTTCTCTAGCAAGGCGTTCAGTTGCTATACTGCGTGCAAGTTTTTCTCTCTGTTCAATTCTCTCAACAACGTAGGGTATTTCTTCCTTGAGAACCAAGAGCCTTAGAATTACGTCTTCAGCTTGGGCCTGAGCAGCTATTGGATCAGATCTAGCTTCTTCGGCATCTTTCTCAGCCTTGGCTCTAGCTTTTGCGGTAGCATTGGCTACTATAGTCTTTTGGCGCATTATACTTCCAGCTCTACTAAATGATCTTTTAATAGACCCGTTTTTTTCTTCCGGATGAGAGACTTCTCTGGAATCAAAATTATTTCGATCTCTTAACATCATAAGAAATGCTGGAGAAAGACGTTCTACCTCTTGCTTTAAAAAGTTAACATCTCTATCGTAGAAGACCGGAATCAATAGCAATGCTTGATATTGTTCGTTCTTCAAATCTTTTACCGGAGGACCATTTCCTTCGTTATGAAAGAAATCAAAGCACAAGAAGTTCAACCACGTGAAAACTGTATCCAATTCTATATTAGTCAATTGCTTTCCAAACCCAGTTATACCCATTGAATTTGTCACATTTGCTACTGCTGATGATACTGCAAATTGCCAATTCGATGGATTATTACCATTAGAAAATTTAGAACCTAATGATGAAAGATGGAAAGTCTTAGCACTTGAAAGTTTGGGTAATATAAGCTTATCTGCGCTAGATATAATAACACCCCAAGCTGCCAACATCACTTTCATTAACAAATCTTTCATTAGATATTCAGCCAATACTTGTAGATTCATATTTAAATAATCGTATAAAGGCATCATAGCATTATCCACTTGTTCTTGGGTTGGTTTCTGTTGTCCATTATTACCGCAAATAGATCTTAAATTATTTCTAGAGAAACAGAATTGAATAAACCTGGAAAACTTTTCCACAATTAACTTAATACATCTTTCTTGTGATCTTTTTAATGTTCTATGCCCCCTACCCATAACGAATAATGCATCTA
Organism: Schwanniomyces polymorphus var. africanus; assembly: GCA_030563145.1. Classification (NCBI taxonomy): domain Eukaryota; kingdom Fungi; phylum Ascomycota; class Pichiomycetes; order Serinales; family Debaryomycetaceae; genus Schwanniomyces; species Schwanniomyces polymorphus. The sequence goes on from JAKUBG010000026.1 coordinate 27,897, forward strand.
GTCTTTCACTTTCCACTGCTACCTCTAATAGAACTCTACCTTCTGAGTCTAAATCGAGAAATATTTCCTGTGGTATACCATCATTCTTAAACCTCCGGGGGTCTAATTGTAACACAGCCCTTCCACAGATAGAATGAGTACCAATTTTCTCATCCCATACTGTTACAGACAAGGTCAAGGTAGTCTTTGCCGGAAGTATACATTCAAATTCTTCATCCCATTCTGGACTGTTTGTATTATTTATCCAACGAGTTTTTCCAATTGTTTTCCTTGCTTTAGTATCTATGAGTGTAACATATGGCTTCATATTAGTACCTGATGCAGAAGAATTTGCAGCTTTTAAATTTTCTGCTCTAACCACTCTGAAAGAAAAGATATGACTAGTATAATTACTACTTGCAGAAGGGTCATGCTTAATAATAGTACCTGAAATATGTTCAGGGTCCAATATTTCTTCGAGTTTAGAAAGTTGATCCATCATTGCTGAAATATTGTTCAAAGCTACACAGGTTTCTGGCTTGAAGTTGTAAGGTTCTTCCAACTCCATTTTATTGTAATTTTGTATGTTTGAAACGACATTTTTAACACCATCTAACCAATTTACACTTTTTCGATTTTCTGATTTTTTATTTTCTAGAGCTTCGAGTTTTTTCAATTCTTCTTCGTCTAATTCCTTTATAATTTTATCAGTAACTATGTTACAATAGTGAATTGAGCTGTCCGAGATACTCTTTAATAAGATTGTATAAACCTGTGCCAATTGGAAACTATTTTCCCACTGAAGATCCTTCAAAATTTTTAGGTACTGTTTAACAATGGCAAATATGTCAAACACTGATGAACTGTATTTTTTTTCATCTATCTCATTATCTATCGGCTCATATTTATCTTTATTGATAGCTTCATTAACAATATTTTGAATTTTTTCGCTGCTTTCAATTACCCAAGATTTAATATATGGGAAGAAGAACTTTTCTAGATTGAATTTAAACGTGCTTCCTTCTTCAGATACTTGGCTATAAATACTTCTAATTTCACGAAGCGATTTATATACCTCAAGAGCGCTCGTATATGGAATGTGCTCGTTTTTATTTTTTGCGTAGGTGAAAATGTGCTTTAAAATATTCTTAGAATCAGCTGCGAACATACCAGTTAGGACGGCAGCCACTGTTCTTGAAACATTCAAGAATCCCAATAATGGATGTTTAAATCTCTTTTGTAACATCTTCACATCTTCAACGATAGAATCGGAAATGTCTAGAATATGCATTATATTTAATGTATCATCTCTAGGCAAATTACATAACAATTCTGTGTAACGCTTTTCAGAAGCTCTAAGAACTGTTTTAGTTAACTTTTTCTCCCATTTCTTAGGTAGCCCAACTTCAGTTAGTTTGAAAAATAGTGGATCAGCTTCGATATACTCGCCTAAAAATTGTAATAAAGGTGAAAACCTTGGTTTAATACTTCTATTAAATATTAATTGCAACCCCTGCTTGATTGCATAAAACGTTTCATTATATGTTATAATCAAATTTTGTGACCATTGATCTTGGTCTCTGAAAGCCCACAATTTCCTATCAAAGAAATCTATTTTATTATCTTCCAATAGTCTGTTACAAGTATGTAAGACGCATTTAGATCTTTCGACATTTATGGAACCTAACTCTTGAAGATTCGCTTCTTCTTGGTAATCATCTCTTAGTATACCTGATAAATGAGCTGCAGTGTATAAAAGTGAAGGTTTGGAAGGGGTATCAATTCTCCAGAATTTAGAGCATAATGTAAGCAAATTTGTGGTATTTTTCGAAAGTAAAGGTTCATTTATATCAAATGCTTGTATCTTATCTTTGTTATCTAAATTTATGCACATTTTTGTTAAAGTCACAAAATATGACCTAGTCTTAGACGAAGGTGGAAAGAAATAGAAATCATAACCAGAAGGCAATTGAGGTATTGAAACTAGTTTCATTGATGAAGGCACTTGATACTTTTCAAGTAATGAATTACATACTTCCATCTCTCTTGTTTTCCATTCCATATATGCATGCTCTGATTCGAAATCAGTAGCTGTAAATTGACCAAGGTCTTTCTTCATGTAGAACAAAATCTGTTCTATGTCTTTATGTAATGCTTTTTGCTGTGCAATATCTTTGAATTTTATAACATCTTGCTGAATCTTAATCTTATCAACTGAAAATAAATTCTGAATAAGTGTTAACATCGCTTGATCCATATCTGAGACACGGAATGATGCTTGTGCTAATTGGCCTGATTCTTTGACGCCATTATTAGATGCAAATGGTTTTTTAGAATTGGGTTTTAACGCATTCTTATCCTCTTCAAGTTTTGAGATTAACTTAATGCTATCTTTATCACGCTTAACCAAACTTATAACTATCTGTACAAACGTACTTGCCTGTTTGAAAACAACTTCACTGATTTCGTTTTGAGGGATTGTTTGAACCTTTACCATTTCTTTATTTGCACATGATACAAATTTCATTAACAAATATTCTGTTTTATTCACTCTGGCTATCTCAGCTTTGAATGTAGGATCAAGCAACTCTGTATAAAGCCTCAATAGTGAACGTCTTGTTAGTTCATCTAGATTTGTTCCTTCTTTCTTTAATGCAATGTGTTTTAGTCTATTCTCCAAGGCGGTGAGAATATATGAAGGCAACATAGGCTCATTTGAATCATCAACTGATGAGCCTTTGTAATATTTAGCGTATCCGGAAGTATTATTGGAGTTTGATGAGCTTGCAGAAGATATGGATCCCAGTGATGTAGGCACCTTAACTGGAATTCTGAATCTGGCTTCATTACGATATTCCAATATTATGATCTTTAACACGCATTCATAAAGCTTATCAATATCTATTTCATAAAGTGCACTATCTGCTACCATAGAATTAGAAGCTATGCTTCGAGTTCCACCACCACTGTCTTTACTTCTCAACAGCATATCTACGCTATATTATAAGATTATATGTCACTTTAATTTTGTTTATGATTTCAAGCGCGATTGTATATTTTTGGAATGGCGTGTGATTATCTGTAAATATGATCGATAGAAACTACAACAAAAGTTAGCGAAGGTTAGCGAAGGTTACTGGTACAATATTTGAATTCTATGCACACAATGTAAATTTCTTAGGCTATATAATACAAATGAAATTAGACAGGTACTGGCATATTAACTAGGAAGACTCAGAATCATTTACTTCATCCGCTATCTCATCGGGCTTAAATATATGCTTACTCAAGATTTTGTTCATTTCAAAAGCATTTACCAGTTCTAGAAGAGTTAGTATATCACTATGTGATTAGCAGGGCTGTTATATACGTACTTTTGCTGAAAAGCTGCTGTAATTTGGCATCACAATTTATCTGTCTCTTATCAGCTGGATTCTGCAAATTGTTACTTTTTATATATGACCATAAAAGCTTTACAACTTGAGGCCGAGAACACTTCTCAACCCCTATAATCTCCTGTAGTATTGAAGAAAGTGCCATTTCCTTGTTAAAACCAGATTTTGGCGGCGGTCCGTCTGCTTTCTTTGTGCTCTTTGCAACTTTCTTCCTAGCTTTCCTCACGGGTCTATTATCGCCAGATTTCAGCAATTGGGCAGCTAGTAATGCATCTTTTCTGGATATTTCCTGTAGTTTTTCTTTGGTGGTAACATCTTCGTTCTCTCTTTTATCTAAAAGGTCATAGTATCTTTCTAAAATAACCTCATTGATTTCTTTCTGTATGTGTAAGTAATTATCCTCAAAAAAAATATAAAAAATGGTTTCAGACATACCTTATGCGGTTGGAGGTTTATTCCAAAGAGTTCCTGTAAAGCATTTCTTATTTTCTTAACAGTTATTTGCTCCAAATCTGCAACACTTAGTATAGCCTTTTTTCTCGTTAGTAAATCTTCTATTAGTCATTTTCTTGCACAAAAAAATGAAATTCGTACGTCTATAGTTGGTAGATATTGATCAGGATTGTAATCGTCACCCATTGTGTTGTAAATTGCAAAATTTCTTTTATGTATCTATATCTTTGTCTCATAGTTTTGAAACGAAGATGAAATGGTTATATACAGGAAAGGCGATGGGAGTTTACTCTGAATAATTTATCTCTGAATTAAAATGTACAAATAATATAAGTATATATATGATAATATCATAAGGAGTATAGATATGCAAAGGTTAAGGAGTGTGTAACAAACCAAATAAGAAATGATTGCAATTTAAGCGCATCAAATATAGTTTTTCGATATATTAAATAACACGATTAGTTGGAAGCATTCTTCAAATTACGCTTATGTTGTAATTCATTCTTCTTGATTAATTTCTTTCTTTCGTCACGTTTCAACTTTCTTGGATCAATTAATTCTTCTTCGGTGTTTTTAACCTTGTCGTCGACTTCTACTAACCATTGATTGTCTAATTCCTTATTCTTACCCTTGTAACCCCACTTAGGAACCCATTCACCAGTAGCTTCGTCATAAACCATTTTTCCATCCTTAGCCTTGGCTTTGATACCCTTTCTAGCTGCAAATTGTTCCCATTTGGTTTGTGGTTTAGCTTTAGGAATGGCCTTTTCTCTAGGTAATGGAGTAGTTGGTACTGGTAACTGTATCAAAGTCATAGTGGAGTTTTGTCCTGTAGATGATCCTTGTGTATCAGTAGTGGTCTTTACCGGTAATGATAATATTTGATTGATTAATAATTGTACATTGTCTCTGGTAACTGACGTTAAGTATTTTTCACGTTCTTCACTATTTAACTTTTCGTTATCTAATGGATTAGTGTCAAAAGTAGCCAAGTTACCCAAATCATAAGTGTTTGGGATTGGCTTATCAACAGTAACTGGCTTATATTCTTCTTTGGACATAACTAATATTGGTTCTTCAAATATTTCTCTTTAGTGCTACTATAAAAATCTATTCATTAGTAGATGAGCTTCGCAAAAAAAAAAATATCAATGGTTATATACAGGACGCGATTAAATCTTCAAGTCAACTACATCCTAGAGCTCTGAAGTGAACCTCTCCATATCCAGATAGAAACTAAGGCCATAACTGTTAAGGCACCGCCTGCCATGACTATATGCTTAATATTTTCTTGATTTGCGATTTGGGACTCTTTTTCTAAACCAGGGGTAGCAGTATTAGGCAGTTTCGCAGCATCCACAAGCTGGATAAATAACTCATGTAAAGATGATGGCCATGCAGAGGAAATATGTAAAGGAGAACTCAAAAAAAGATCTCTAGTATAGTTTTCAGGTTGCACATCTGAACGTTGTTGTTGTTTGTCAAGATCAGCTTTTAGAGCAACAAAAACAGAAGGAATTTCATCAAGATGGCTATATTTCTCTCTAAGATTCACTAAATATTGGAAAGAATCAGGATCTGAGGAATCATAAGCATAGCATACAACGTCACATTGGTCTAATCTGCTTTTATTCTCTAATATTGCCGGCTCCAATTCACCTAGCTCCTCTAAAATAAGATAGCACTGCTTTCCTCCTCTTAATTCGATATCTTTCACACAGATTCTTGGTCTTATGGTAGGAGAATATGTTTCACTATAGGACCCTCTCAAAAACAGTTCAATAAGAGAACTCTTACCACAATTAGGCGAGCCTAGGATAAAGCAATTGAATACATTACGGTCATTGACTGACAGTCTGTAAAACTTTCCTTGTCTTTGTCTTGTCTTTCTCTGCTTTGTTATTTTCAAAGACCTTACAGAACTTCCTTCATCGAAACCTAAATATGCAAAATATTCTAATGTTGTCTTATAGTCTAGAAATGTGGTTAGATTCCATTGAGCCAACCATCCTTGTAATGTAACATAGCCTTCTTCATTACGAACGATTGAAGAAGGAAATTGTGACTGTTGCCATAATTGAGGTATTCCAGGAGTTGGCCTAAATAAATTAGATAATTCCTCTTCATTGAGTCCACCATCATTGTCTCTATCGAACTTTATAAATAAATCAACGAGGAACTTGTATCCCAACGGGCTCAATTCTACACTTGAATTTTTGTTCACATCTAAGTAAGGATATAAGAACTTATCGGTCAATGATAACGAGTTGGTGTAATGAAATGCACGAAGAATCCCCCAGATACTCTCGTGTCTACCCTTTTCAGCGTATATTTTGTTTAGAAGTATAAACCCATCTTCCGATATACCCTGTGTACTCTCTGTATTATCTGGGTATATAATTTGGTTTATAGTGGATATTATCTTGCTGAAATCGACAATTGAGAATGGCTTGTGGAAACATTTGACATGTAAAGCGGAGAATTCTTCATAATTTAAATACCCATCTTGATCCTTATCACACAAAAAAAATATCCTTTTCAATGCTGATACGGTTGCTGGTTTTAAATTACCTTCTTTTGCATCAAATAACGGGGAAATTGGATGGGTAATTGCTCTTTGGCATAAATACAACGCTTCAACTACATTATAATTAACCTTTGCACTACATCTAATACATGCCTCTATTTCTTTGAATTCGTTAATCAAAGGAATAAACTCTTCTGAATTTTGTGCCTTCGTAGACGTGTAATTTGACAGTAAATCTGACTTATTGGCACATAACACAATCGGTAAATTAACTCCCATCGACCGAAACATGATCATCCAATGCAACGATATCCTTTCATAAGTATAGTGATCAGAATAGACTAGCCAGATAACATCTGCTCTCTTTAATTCTTTGTGTAGATTTGGAAGATCTGATGATGAAGTATCAACAATTACTGTAGTTTGAGGAATCGACTTAGGAATGTGAGTTTTCTCATTATATCCACTTAATGGTGACTTAATCGTTGCAGGTATATCATTATTGATACCCAGCTCCCCATCAGATAAGAATTCGGCGATACTATTTGCGTAGTCTTCTCTAGATATTGTGATTGGTGGTAAGACATTTTGAATGTTTGCAACAAATGTCTCTCTTACCAACGTGGTTATTAGAGATGACTTTCCAACTGAATCATCTCCACAAACTACAATTCGTATGGAGTCTTGTGACATTGGTTAATTAATAGGTGTTGCAACTATTGTGATTGATCCAATACGATTTTTAGGTTTATAAGCACAGCGGTTTTGTGTCACAATATCTGATACTGATTTGAAATAATTTGGAATTCTTTAGATATTAATATACTACAAGTGTACTGCTTATATAGAATAATGATTAGAGGTATCTTTAGTAGACAGGCTTCTGTTTCTCGTATAGGGATAACTAGAACTCCTATGGTATCTAATTTTGCTCCTTTTAGATTATATTCTACTGAACAAATACCAATGGACAGTTACGAGAAGAAGGTCTATGATATTTTAGATGGCCATTTCCAACCAAAAAAATTAGAAGTAAAAGACGTATCAGGGGGTTGTGGGTCTATGTTTGCTATTTTAGTTGAAAGTGAAAAGTTTAAAGGAATTCCTATGATTAAACAGCACAGACTTGTTAATGAGGTTCTCAAAGATGAGATCGCTAAATGGCACGGATTACAATTACGTACTAAAGCAGTTTAAAACCAGCTATAACAATGATTAACGGCTAATACTTACTGTATATATATGAAATTTAGTCGAGTTATTATATTTATTAAAATCAATTATGAGATGTATAAAAATATGAGTCTAAGTGTACAATTATTCAACGATTTCTTCCTTTTCTTCAATGATTTCTTCCTTGATTTCTTCAATGATTTCAGCTTGGACATCACTGACCTTGTTATCCTTGTCAGAGTAGTTAGATCTGTAAGCTCTCCATTCTTCTAAGGCTCTACGACGAGCCAAAATGGCATCACGAGTAGCTGCGTCAGCTTCCATGGCATCAGCTTCGTCGAATTGAGCACTGTATTCACGTAAGTTCTTTCTAACCTTCTTTCTATCAGCAGCATTCAATAAGGAAGGTGGTCTTGGTCTCCAGATGAATTCTTTGAAGTGATCAATAGAATCGTCTCTTAAAAGGTTACCGGTAAATTCAAACAACTTGTAACCATTTTCAATGCTATGTAACCAAATAGAAGACCATGCAGCAACAAATCTACCAGATGGATCCCAGGAAAGGTTTGTCATACCACCAAATTTCTCTGATCTCAATAATTTAACTGTTCCAGTACTCTTCTTGTTATTAGATGGCTTGTCTTCTTCAAAGGAAGAATCGAAGAATTCTAATTCACCATTAGTCTTAGCAACGGTTGCAACAACAATGTATTTACCCTTTGGAGACCAGAAAACAGTATTAGAATGTCTGTCAGTGTACTCAGCAACCTTGGTGTAGTTAGTGTATGTAACTCTACCCTTAATTTGGGTGACTGGAGCAAAGAAGGAAATAGTGTTCTTTGGAATAGATGGATTAATACTACCATCATCCAATCTGGAAATAGTAACAAATCTTTCTGATCTTGGTTCCCAAGCGAAGTTGATAACAACGTCTTTTAATTCCAATTTTTCAACTGGAATGTCTTTTTCAGTAACCTTAAAGAATTCTAAGTTAGAGAAAATGGTCTTACCAGATTTAGTATGACGGTCAACCTTAACACATAAGAATTTACTTTCGTCTTGCCAGTGCATCTTACAGTCACTAACTTGGAACAAGTTAATAGTTCTGAGAACTTGTCTAGATGGAATTTGCATTAAAGCAACTCTGGCAGTTTGATTACTACTTTCAGGAGTCCAGTAGGATAATACATGTTCACCATGTTCAGATCTAGAACCAGAAAGATGGACACCAGCTGGAGCCCATTCGAAATCCATGATATCATCAATCTTAATTAACTTCTTATCTATTAATTGGAAAGATGGAGTCTCGTAAACAGCTAAAGCACCTGGACCTTGACGGGCACAGTATTTATCATCATGAGACCATTTAACAAGTGGCCATGGCATATCTTTTTGACCTTCCAAATGAGGTGGTAAAGCAAATGTTCTAACTGGTTCACTAGTTTCCAAATCCCAGATAACTAACTTATGACCTTCACTTTCTGGGCCGAATGGGAAATGAGCTTGTTCTGCTGGATTATCTGGATAGGTAATTGGAAGTGGGGATAAAGTGACTAAAAACTTTTCGTTTGGAGAAAAGTCAATAAGACGAACTTGGTTATGTATAAACTTATTAATACTTTGGAAACCATCACCACCCCATGATTGAACACCTTGTGGGTGAATAGAGAATAAGTACTTACCTTTTGGAGAAAATTTAGCATACTTTGAAGTAAAACCCTTTCTTGGATCAATAACTGGTTCTGGGTCATTCTTCTTCTTATTCCAGTAAACACCTACAGTCTCAGAGAAGTGTAATGCAAATTGATCACGACCTTGTTCATCTTGTAACCAGGATTTAATGTAACCGTGGCTCTTAAATGGTGGGATTTCTGGTTCAACAAATTCATTTGAAACATTTCCTTCAGCACCATACTTTTCAATGTCCAGTAATCTATTGACTAATAATCTGTGCTTTTGATCTAATTTCTTACCGTGTAATTGCTTGATAGCAGCGTCTGCCATTTCGGCTGTCTTGAATTGCACAAACAAATATCCCTTTGACTTTCCGTCTTCTAATGGCATATATACACCTTCATCGCCTTCAACAACCTCACCAACAGTATTAAATAACTTCTTTAAGACCTTAATTAAAATAGGAACCTTAGCTTCAGGTGCAATAGGAGCCCCATCGACAACAACGTATTTGTCAAGACCTAAATCAGAACTAACTGAGTATTTAGCTTCTAAATCAGAGAAGTCAATTTCGTCTAAATTGATATCAATATCAATATCTTCTGTATATTCTTGAGACATCCTGATATTAACCTTTAATAAGAATTATATTCAAGAAACATTCTTTAGCGTTGAAAAATTTTTGTACGCATTGATATGATTTTGTGTAATATTCAGTTGGCTATATACATTTTATATATTTAAACTTGATTTAAGTCTAGCATTCTCTAGCTCCAATTCTTTAAGTCTCTTTTGAGCTTCTTTGTTCTCATATACCCTTGCTTCCCTTTCAGCCTTCCATCTGTTACTTAATTCTTCTATTCTTAATTTTGATCTTGGAGAGGTTGATAAGTCTTCTGGCTGCGATTCGACTTCCTTAATGAGAGCTTCGTTTTGCTTATTTAAATCATCAATGCGTTTATGTAACTTAGCAACATAAGTATTATTTTCAGATGCGTTATCGCTTTCTCTTAGTAGCAGCTTCACATGATCATTTACTAAAATATCGACTGCTCGAGTGAAATAATCAAAGACGGACTTGTGGTAATCTTTGATCAGATTGTAATCTTCTAATTTTAAGTATTGGATTTTGTCTGACGTATCTGATATTCTCTTGAACAAGTAGTCAACCTTCTTGCTAGGCTCCTTTAGGGATCTATCATCGGCAATTTTATTGAAAGACTTTAATAACTTCTGGAATTTTTGAATATCATATAGCAAGATATCCTCAATGCGATACTCCAAAGTACTTAGTTGTTTTTCATAATTATTTCCAGAAACATTGTTTGAGTTATCTATAGTTAAAGATGTGATTTTATCAGTCAAATTTTTTATAGTAGCTTGCATAGAAACTTTTTCTTTATTTAATGCCTCTAAAGAATATGCTAGTCTTATTTTTTCTGCTTTAAGAATCCTCTGTTTCTCTACTGCAATATCTAAGTCTTGCTTAAGATTACTGTCCACTCTCATATCAGCATGCATTTTGTTAAGATCTTGTTGCTTCTCTTGTAACTGAGAAGTTAAACTTGATATAGCTCTTGAACTATTGGCCTCTAATTGACGGTACTTTTCCGAAAGCTTGTTAAATTCTTCACTCATGTCATTGAAATCTTTATGTGTCTGTAATAATTCCTCGGAAATTGATTCTCTGAACTTTAATTCATCCTTAGATGTAGATTCTGGAATGTTTGATATGTTTGTGTCATTCTGGGTAGTTAATTTTATAGGAAGCTTATCATTCGATAAATTTTCTTCTATTGCATTTGGGGAACTAGTGTAATTATCCAGTTGCTGAATATGAGCACAAATCTTAGTAAATTTTGAATTCATGCTTTCAAGATCCATTTGTAATTCTCTTGTATGCTTTTCATCTTGTAATAGATCGGCTTCTAACTTCATAGATTCGTTTTTGTATTGCGTAAATTCATTAACTATATCTTCAAAAGAAGATATAAGCTCCTTTGTTAGGTCTATATATTTCGCTGATTTCCCTTTGTCATTGAGTTTTGACCTATTTTGTTCCAAAATTTTGCCGATTTCAAGCTTCACAGCTAATAGCTTGACATCTAATTTCAGGGAGTCATCAAAGCATCTTTGAAGTGCTATTGAAGAGTGCTCTTCGGTATATTCATCCGTAGCGAGTAAGTGCAAAAGCTCATTTGCTATGTAAGTACAGCTAGAAAGGTAATTTTCAAGACTACCTAACTTCTGTTCCATTTCACTTAGACTACCCTGAAATTGTTCCAAATTCTTGTACAAATCTTCATTAAGAACATAGATTTCATTATATTCTTGCAATAAGCTATCATAATCTGATTTTAATTTACTAATACTATGGTTACCATCTAATTCTGGAAATGCTTCTATATTGTGTAAACTACTGAGGTCATGGAAGCTGATATTTGACTGGTAGTTTTCTGGATTCTGGTCCATTAATCTTTGTAAAAATTGTTTAAGAAACTTAATTTGTATTTTGTATCCTGTTATTTCCTTATTAAGTTCGTCTATTTTTTCTAGAGATGATGAAGCTTCTTGGTTTAACATGCCATTTTTTATTGGATTGGTATGTCCAAATATTACTGAATTATGACTCCTATAACTTCTTGATGCCTGTGGTTGGTATGATCCTTTTGTTGACGTCCTAAAGGTTTGCCATGGCTTGGCTTGTTTCTTAGTGCCTGTGATGTTTCTCAACTTCAAATCATTCAAGTATTTTGTTTCATTATTGTTATTCGTGAAATTAAACCCAGATGTATCACTATTCATTGTAATAGATTTCTCGGGTAGTCTATGGTTTTCATTAGATGTGTGTGTAGTGGCTATTGAACTTTCATTCGGTTGTGTGACTTTAAGGCTTTTCAATGATTCTCGTAAGCTCATAATACTCTGATCCATGTTAATCGACAGGTTTGAATTATCAAACCTCTCACTTTTAGAAGTAGCAGAATCTGTACGTCTGTGTATGTTGATCATTTCAGGGTTGGTTATAAAAGGACTTGAAGCTGTTGAGTTGTAACTTTTATTCCCCAGATCATCGTTGGGGAAATCAGGAATGGTATTGTCAATTCCTCCTTCGGTAAAGGTAAAGTTATTCGAAACAGACAGATCATCAGCCTCTTCAGATAAATATTCCATATTAACGAAGGCTATGTGATACTAATGGAATTCTAGCTTCAGATCTGTTTTAGAATTGTTTTAACACATTTGTTTATCTTTAGATAAACCCATTCTAAAAAAAAATACATTCCGCGTGAGATACAGGATCATCGTGGAAATGAATCTACAATTGACTAAACACAAGTATATTATATCTATTACATATCTAGATAGTGGATCTTTGTAATAATATGATGGATAAATGAAGTGACTCTAATTTTTTGTAAATTGTTGATAAAATAGACTGTAACTCATAATTATTCTTGTATGGCATTTTCTTCTTCTTCCTCGTCATCTTCCTCTTCTGCTAACCTGATAGCTTCTTTTAAAAGATCCTCAGGCACAAATTCGTGCAACCCATTGGTCTCTTCCTTTGAAACCCAGGAAATTTCTAATTCGTAATCTTTATCTTTGTTATCCTCGTGTGCAAGATGGATGATCTTAGCAGCAGCCTTGACACCCTCTCTGACAGTTAATTCCTCGAAGTTCAACTTCTCTAATTCAGACTTGGCCACTTGTCTACCTTTACCTGTGGCAGCACCAGTGTAACCCCAACAGGCTCCACTTGGCTCGATCATGTATAAATGAGGACCATTGTCATCAACACCTCCTACAATAGAAACTACACCAAAGGGTCTGACAGAATTGTAACATGTATAGTTCTGGACGTAGATTCCTAATCTGTCCATCAAATGTGGAACAGATACCGGGGTCTTGTATATGGATTTGAATGATTGGGCTTCTTCCCTACCTCTATTCACAAAATGACGTCCATCTGGAAGAAGTCCAGAATATGCAACACCAATATGTCTATCAATTGTTTGAATTCTCTTATTTCTGCCTGGAACTAAAAGTTTGGAATTTATGATTTTCTCTACTGCTAACACTATACCATCTTTACATTTGATACCAATTGAAGTACCACCATTCTCCACAGCCTTCATGGCATATTCCACTTGGAAATTTCTACCGTCTGATTGTCTTGTTAGTACTAGATTCTTTGAATTTTGGCAAATTTAAATTTATACATACCTGGAGAAAAAACACTATTTGACAAATCATACCCTGTTCCAATAGAAGTCTAAACATACGTTAGTTAATCAATTCATAGATTCATTCTATTACATCAAACATACCATTTTATAATTACTATTCTCTTTGTTATAATATAGAAGATCACTATTGCAATATAGTTAACTATTCTCGATCGCCACCGCACTGAAGACTTGTGATGGTTTTGTGTAATTATAAGTCTTTAAGCAGCCACTTGAATCAACTGTTAATATGATGTAGGATCAGTGAACATTTTTATACTTATGGCAGTTAAACTAAGATGGCCGATATTTGGTATAATAGTAAGTAGAGATATTATATTTGGACTTTAAGTTTAGGCTCGGGTACTAATATTTAGATACCATCGGTTTTGATAGGCGGTATAGGCTATGGGTCTCATTATTTTGTGTTTAGACAACACATGAGCCAAAAAGACCAATTGTGGTTTGAATTTTATCTTACTATGGTGTGGATATCTTATATAATCGCCATTTTGAAGGATCCAGGAAGGCCAGAGAAAGGATTTCAACCTGTTGAAGGAGAATGGAAAAGATGGTGTAAGAAATGCAAAAATTATAAACCTGAGAGAAGTCATCATTGCAAAGTCTGCAAAACATGTGTTTTAAAAATGGATCATCATTGCCCATGGACGTATAATTGTGTAGGTCATGATAATCTCCCTCATTTTTTACGTTTCTTAGTGTGGGTTATTTTCACAACAGGTTATGTTCTTGTACAATTGATAAAAAGAGCCATGGCATATTACAGAGATAGCGATTTACCTTCGTATTTAATAGACAAAAAGGAAATGGTTGCCGTGATATTGTTCATTCCACTTGATCTTTTTGTCATGGTATCAGTTTTCATTCTATTTGTGCGTTGTTTCATCAATATGTCATTCAAAGGTATGTCACAAATAGAAGTATGGGAAGAGGAGAGAATAGAATCTCAATTACATAAGGAGAGCATATGGCTTCAAATAAGAAAAAATTATTTTAATTTACATGGTAAAGACATGCCGGAGCTCAAATCATGGAACCAAGATGCTCGCTATTTTGAGCAAGAAGAGAGCGATCCAAGAGAAGGCAACGACGATCTGCAATCAATCGTGCCTAAAAATTTCACGATGGATGATATGATTTTTCCATATGACTTGGGTTTTTGGAAAAATACTGTAAATGCATGTGGTTATCCATGGATGTGGCTAATTCCTTGGGGTGGGCCAAATACGGATGGACATCATTACGAAAAAAGTGAATATATGGAAGATGATCAATTGGGATTACCATGGCCCCCAGATGGTGGCCATCAAGAGTTCGTGGAGGAAGAAGAGGTTGACTTGAATAATATTGAACTCTCCGATTTGAAGACATTGAGAAAGAGACTTGATCCAAGAGCTAACATGAAAAGATCAGAATGGTTAAATGATCTAGGAGAATCTTTGGGTGATTTTGGTGTTGATTTAGATGCAGAAGATGTGGAGCACGATGTACTATTGCCATCCAGGTAACTTTTATAACTCTTAAGTAATATTTCTAGAGACAATTGTCGCATATATCCCAATACCACATTTTTTATATAGCAGATAAGAAATGTAGAGTGGAAATATATTGTTCCCATATGTCACTGATTGATTTTCAACAAGACGGTTGCAAGGTGAATTAAATGAGAGTCCCAGGGCCACTCTAACATCCTTCACCATTCGAATACATGAACCATTAAATAAATTGCATTTGCTCTAAAGTCATTACATCATTGGTAGCAAAATTTGAATTCAATTCACTTAGTCTATCAAATTTAGGAACAATACATTGCATCGGAGACAAAATATGGAATATTATTGTATCAGGTGGCCTCAATCTCGTGCTTTTGTCTTCTGATTTCCTAATCGTACCTTCTAGCATCTACTTTAAAATCATGGCGATTGTTCCACACCTCAGAACATGTGACTTCCTCATATTGAGGATATGCAACATATTATTGCATACTTAGAAAATGTAGAATCATGGCACGTGCAAATTGGTGATCAACGATAACGTAACTACTATTTAAACGACATAGTTTCTGAAGTTAATAAAATTTCTAAAGTCAATTGCTCATATTCAATTGTTACAATGGCTTCTCCATCAGGTACTTTACGTTTAGGCTCCACCGCCCCAGACTTTACTGCTCAAACCTCTAATGGTCCAATTTCTTTCCATGAATTCATTGGTGATAACTGGGTTGTCTTATTTTCCCACCCAGATGACTTCACCCCTGTCTGTACCACTGAATTAGGTGCTTTTGCTAAATTGGAACCAGAATTCACCAAGAGAGGTGTTAAGTTAATTGGTTTATCTGCCAACGGTACTGAATCCCACAAGGCTTGGATTAAGGACATTGATGAAATCACTGGCTCTAAGTTGACTTTCCCAATCATTGCTGACCCAGAAAGAAAAATCGCTACCTTATACGATATGATTGACTACCAAGATGCTTCCAACGTTGACGACAAGGGTGTTCAATTCACCATCAGATCTGTCTTCGTTATTGATCCAAAGAAGAAGATCAGATTAACTTTAGCTTACCCTGCTTCTACTGGTAGAAACACTGCTGAAGTCTTAAGAGTTATTGACTCTTTACAAACTGGTGACAAGTACAGAGTTACCACCCCAATTAACTGGGTTCCAGGTGATGATGTCATTGTCCACCCAACTGTTTCCAACGAAGAAGCTAAGACTTTATTCCCAAAGTTCAGAATTATCAAGCCATACTTACGTTTGACACCATTAGACGTCAACGAACAAAAATAGGTCAATTAATTTATATATTCTTATTTAATTTTTATTAAATAGTTGTTTAACGGTTTTAAGTTATATAATACACTTCAGTTCAATTTGGTTATCATTAGTTATCTCTTAAGCTCTCGTATCTGATTTGGTTGTGATCACGTGCTGATCCTTTTTTATGAGTAGTTGAGTATTTCTTAAAGCAAGTTATTATAAATCATACACTAATCTGGTCCCATTCAATGCCATATAATCTAAAGAATGTACCTTCAGTTACACGTTATCCAAACATTATTATAAGGAATGGTATACTAAATGCTACTAATAGTATACGGTTAAATAATTTAGTGAACCCCCAATCGGAGTTATTTAAACGCTCTGATCTTGAACATAGGTTAACTTTTTTTCATAATAGTGACGTTAGGAAATTGCAATTCTCTTCTGAAGGAAAGGATCCAGACAAAAAGGAACTAAAAAAAAAAGCTAATTTAGGTCATATAATTGATGAAATTAGAGTTTTAGTTCCAAACATATTGACAAAATCATTACCTAAGTCTATTATTTCAAATGACATTACTTTAAGAATATGTCCCACCCATATGGATGAATTGAATGCCTATTTGCCTGTCTTAAAAGGATATGTTTCCTATTACACCACATGTAAAACACTTCAGGTAATTCTCACATCAATTGTACTTAGCCCTAAGGTAAAACTACATATACAATCCATACGTACATCAGATGGGGCAGATATACAATGTGTACACCCAAAGGCTACTAAGATATATGTACGTTGGACTACATGTGAAGAAGGGTGTACACACTTATCCTCAGAATCCGAGGGAGATGGTAATGATATATCCAGTTATCATTCAACCTCAGATGCAAAATTAGGATCCCATAGATGGTCAAAATTCGACAGCGCAAAAGTTTTAAGTAATGCCTCTAATGATGGCACTATATCTAATTCAATAGGAACTACGTTAACGCTGTTAACAACAGGATTGATTGGATTAACTCGAGAAAGTAAGAAATTGGAGAGAATGATATCTGGAATTTTCATTTTCGAATTAAACGATAATAATGATAAAATAATTGTACATACCATTGAAAATGTTGACATTATTGAACGGCCTGAAACTGAAGATGTGGATGGCGAATTAAGAATTTGTTAAAATATTTTCACATACTATTAAATACCTGTATATATTAATACTTACGATCATAGTAACTCGCTCAATGCTTCTCGTATTCTATCAAATTTTAGCAACTCTCGATACCCAAACTCTTCAACCTGTTTCTTGATATCACTAAATACGTTTGCAGTGTTACGATTTTTATTCTTTTTAATTTCATATTCCCTACCTCTTAATGCGCCTATTTGAAACGTGAGATATTCAAGCTTTTCTAGATCATTTAACTTCCTATTATGTTTATCTTCTACAAATGACCATAAGCTTGAACTCTCTTGATCAATACTTACATTATCTGTACCTTTGTATTCAATTCCAGATTCCTTTGTGATAGCATTAATTGTGTGTAAGACTTGTGCATCAATCAAAATTTGATCTCTCATTAAATCATTAGACTCCTTGACTAACCGGAACATTCTCAATTGTAAGAATAATATTAATATCAAAGAAGTTAAAAAAAAGCAGCAAATGTATACGATATTGGTGTTAACAAATTTATTCAAATATTGTTCGTTGTTGACAGGAATTAGAATCTTTTGTGGCAAGTTTTCTTCCACAACTTTCTCTTCTTTAACGGGGGTTTCAACCAACACTTCTTCTTTAATTCTCGAGCCTTCAGTCAAGTAAGTAGACTTCTCTATTTCTTCTTTTAATGACTCTATAAGTGCTTTAGTTGCTGTATTTTGACCAGATAAAGATTGCTTTTCTATTACACTTTTGATCCATGATCCTCCAGTCCACTCTATAAAGTATGACATTCTTAACTTAGTTTTGTTTTCTTCATACCAAGAAAGACAATATCTAGTTTTAACAGCAAAAGAATTGCCCAGGGGTACATCTGGAGTAGTAGTCGTGTTTAATACTATAACATAATCAGCTAAGTCAAACTTCTCGATAGTTTCCGTAACTTCACATTTTGTGGATTTTGGTCCAATAGAGTATCCAAGAGCTTTCCTGTAAACGTATGATCTTTCTAAAGTACTTTCGTTTTCATCAACAGGACAAAATTTTTCTAGTTCTGAAATTTCAGACCCATTTTGAGACTCAATAAATCTTTTTTGAAATGATGAATCGTTGCTTCCAAATAATATATCAAAAACAATTCCTAATGGTGCATCTAATATCTCATCACATAATTCGATTTCGTTATTTTCAACTACATAATCTGTAGGAACATTTGTTGGAGGATGAAAATCAGGCCCAGAATTTTTATATTTCACATTATCTTTAAATTTCACTACTTTCCTACCTTTTTCAGAATTTAATTGGGAGCTTAAATCCCTAATTGAAGTGATTTCTTCGTCATCGTCGTCATTTGGGTTAGTGCGTTCGTTATCTTCGTCAATAGATAAAATGTAAGATTCAAACTTTGGTGAATTAGTTGGATAGCTTAAGCTATTATCAGATACAACGCCATTTTCATCTATTGTATATCTTTCTAATTGTTTAGGTTCATCTTCCATGGTTTTACCAGTAGCCTTTTCCCATACGCATTTCATAAAATCAAACGTAGAGTCTCTGGATAAAAAACTGGCAAAGTTATGTTTGCTTTCCTTTGTTTCTATGGATATTCCATTTGGAAACAACCCTGCCGTCGATTTTTTTTCGAATCTAATGATATCTTCCAAGGGAATCACCAAATTAGTAACCCAGCCTAATAAGTTAGAATTAAAGCAAATACTATGTTCTGTAACATATATTCTCCCTTGTAAAAGAATCTCCCTACTCAATGCACAAGAAAAGTCGTCTATCAAGCGATATGTCAAATCTAATGATCTAAACAATTGATGAAAATCGGTATTCCTCTTCATTGTTGCATACCTGTATTGCGTATCATTATAAAATTCATCAACATATAATCTGCTATCGAATGCTTCTTTTGGTGTATATTGTTCAGGTTGAATACTTCCTGTGCTAATTGATCTTTTTGATTTTCTGTATGATATGACTTTTGGTGAAGGTGTAAGAATCCCTGGTAAATCAGAAATTTTTTCATTTTCCATATCGTTTGGAGACTTTGGCGTCTGGGGATCTTTTCCTTCCTCATCAAGCGATTCTCGTTGCATTTGAGCTGAATTTGCTAAGTCATTAAAAGTCCTTTTTGAAGACGCAAACTTGTACTCGTCCTTCTTGTCTTCTATTTGGGCCTCTCTGGATATTGTAGAATTTGCATCTTCCCTAGTAATATGCGGATATGCAGGGGTTGACTTAGCTATGAAAGGTGATTGCAATGAAATTGAGGAAGCTAATGATGATGTTGATGGATCCTTAGGAAATCCTTTTACCTCCTTATTTTTTGTGTTTGATGAAGAATTTGATGACAATTGGGAAGAAGTATCAACAACCATTTTACTTGCCACTGGGTCAAAGACTTTAGGACCACTTTGCCCAGTTTCACTGCTTTCTGTTTCTTCGCTCGCATGAAGAACTGCCAGAGTTGGCAAAGATTCGGTTGATGGAGGAAGTGAATAAGTCCAACCATCTTCTTCATCATCAATTAACTCTACATTCATATTGTGTATATTAACCACCGTTATACAATACTTTTATGTATTTTAAATTACAGACTCAAGTAATTGGTAGTAATGTAATTGGAACCGAATATAAATGATCTTGTAATTGCACGCAATTACTTTATCGCACGAAGATAACTGGAAGTTAGCATATCAAATTTACTAAGAACCAAAATAACACTACAATAAGGCAATCAAAATGGAAATTTTACTTTATGATTTGTATTAGATAAATGACGTAGCATTAAGAATATACAAGATTTTTTCTTTCATAACATAATAATTAGAAAAATTACCCAACTAAAAAACTTCAACATAACATACAAGAACAAAAATGTGTTTTAAAATCTAAAATACAACACTTAATTTGCAGGGAATTAGACAGTTTCTAAAACAACATCCTTGAAGCCAGAAGAAACCTTCTTGCCCTTTTCTTCGGTGGCACCTTCACCATGTAAGGCCATTAAAGCACCTAAATCGAATTTTGGTTGCTTCAATAACTTAACCTTTCTAATATGAACGTTTTGTAATGGGAAAATAGTTTGAGTAGACTTTTCAATTTCACGACCAATAACTTCTGGGATCAACTTGGAAGTTAATTGGGCTAAAGTGACATTGGAAACTTCTCTTTGCATAATTTCAATCATCTTCTTTCTGATTTCTCTTAATTTAGAGGATTGAGCGTAAGTAGTCTTCTTAATTTGGTTAGCTTGTCTCTTAGTGAAAGCAATGGCGAAAATTCTTAAAACGTAGTCATCAGCAGTCTTAACAGTAACGTTAGCTTCAACTAATGATTGCCATTTTCTAACTAATGATCTTAATTTATCAGAGGTAAAGTCTAAACCGTGGAAGTTGGTTAATAAGTTCTTACCTTGGACTTCGTCAACTCTCAACTTAACCTTTCTGTAAGAGTGATCTTCAGAACCTTGTAAGTCGGCTAAGCAGACTTCAACAACACGGCCCTTTAATCCATCAGCGGCATTCTTTAAACCAGTAGATCTGTTAATTAAAGTCTTACCAACAGCTCTGTTTTCGAAAGTGGATGGAGCTTTGATGTCAAACCAGTCTTTTCTGGTGAATGGGTCGACAACTCTCTTCTTCAAACCCTTCTTACCCTTGGACAATCTCTTATTCTTACCAACAGCCATTTTAGTAGTATTTAATTTAGCTCTAAAAGAATATCACAATTGAGTTTTATTTCACCAAACTTTTGTCAAACAGCTTTTCTTAAAATTTTGATTTCCGGGAATATTACATCACTTTACCGCCTAAAACTGGCCGGCTTCAATACCGTATCTAAATGAAAATCGGTCTTGTGACGCTAATAATTTTGCACGTGTTTAGGTTTAGGGCTTTAACTTCAAATTACAGCCCAATATAGTCTCTCCTATCAGGATTTTTTTTTTTGATTAAGTTTTTTGAAATATACTTGCTACGTCACCTGGTATATTCAGAAATTACAGCATTTTGTAACCAATAAAAGTAGTAAATACAGGATAGCTTGTAAGCTATTAGTAGAATTATCGATTATCTTACAGTAAAGTGTGATTATACACGGAACATGTTTATTCAACAAACAGAGAGCTCCTATATGCAAATTAAGTTTTGAAATCCAACCCATTAAAGAAAAATATAAAAAAATAAATTAAGAATTGAAATGATTAATCAAAGTCATTCAAGATTGACCATATGAGATTAAATATGAATTAACTAATTTATTGGTTTTCTGGACGTAACTTTCTAACTTCCTTACCAACTCTCCAGATTTCCATGTTTCTGATGACTTGTAATTCTTCTTCTAATCTGTCACGGTAGTCTGGCTTAGAGTTGAAGTCTAAAGATCTTTGGGTTTCGGAACCGTTCTTGACAGATTCGTATAAATCTTCGAAAACTGGCTTTAAAGCATCCTTGAATCTTGGGTACCAGTCTAAAGCACCTCTTCTGGCAGTAGTAGAACAAGCATCGTACATGTAATCCATACCGTACTTACCAATTAATGGGTATAAGGATTGAGTAGCTTCTTCAACGGTTTCGTTGAAAGCTTCAGATGGGGTGTGGCCGTTTTCTCTTAAAACTTCGTATTGAGCTAAGAACATACCATGGATACCACCCATTAAACAACCTCTTTCACCATATAAATCAGAGTTAACTTCTCTTTCGAAGGTGGTTTGGTAAACGTAACCGGAACCAATGGCAACAGCTAAAGCAATAGCCTTTTCTTCAGCCTTACCAGTAACATCGTTCCAGACAGCGTAAGAAGAGTTGATACCTCTACCTTCCTTGAATAAAGATCTGACAGTTCTACCGGAACCCTTTGGAGCAGCTAAGATAACATCAACATTTGATGGTGGTTCGACGTGGGTTAAGTCCTTGAAGACTGGGGAGAAACCGTGGGAAAAGTATAAAGTCTTACCTTCAGTAATTAATGGCTTAATGGAAGACCAGGTTTCAGATTGAGCAGCATCAGATAATAAGTTCATGATGTAAGTACCCTTACCAATAGCTTCGTTGACTTCAAATAAGTTCTCACCTGGAACCCAACCATCTTCAATGGCAGCCTTCCAAGAAGCACCGTTCTTTCTGACACCAATGATAACGTTTAAACCATTATCTCTTAAGTTTAAACCTTGACCGTAACCTTGGGAACCGTAACCAATTAAAGCTAAGGTGTCGTTCTTGAAGTACTCAAGTAACTTTTCTCTTGGCCAGTCAGCACGTTCGTGGACAACTTCTTCAGTACCACCGAAGTTAATGGTCTTGAGACCACGAATAGCACCTGCAGCAGCAGATTGCTTGGAAACAACTGGACGAGCAGCGTTGGCTAAAGCAGATAAAGCTCTCTTAGAAGCAACTTGCTTAGCAGCACGAGAGGAGGCAATTCTTGCCATACGAATAGAAGCGTTTCTGAAAGACATTTTGTTTAATATACTATAAAAAAATTTTAACAATTTCAATTGAGGTCAACGTCACTATTTATAAGGCTACGATCAAATTATTGAAATCGTCCAGAGTGTGTGAGTAATTTTTCAGTTGGTCGTGTTTTTCCGGATTTTTCAATATCGGTACCGTAACAGGTCCGGAAGACTATGCTTCTATGAATCATCAGCCCCACAATGATAGTGATAGTGAGCGGACAACCGGCAAGTAATCAATGATATTTGAGCTATTACCAAATAATTGAAAAGTTCTAAATCACATTAATTTTGATTTATGCTATTGATATGGATTGCTAAGGGGAGTAGTGGAATGGAAAAAGAAGGAACCAAAAAGCCCTCTCTAAACTGTATTTAATTAATGACACAAAGATATCAAGAAGAATCGGTGATCTAAGTCTTACCGGGCCTGAAAAGCAATATAATTGCAAAATACTCTTGGAACCAAAAATGCCGTAGTAGGAATCTCATAATAGATCTTGATAATGACTGACTAAAGCGCTATATTGTGACCAGAGTGGAGGCAGAAATGATACTTGATTAATCTTTAGAACTTACGTCACATATTAGTTTTAAAGTATGGTGCCATAAAAAGTCGGCAATGATTTTACAGTTATCACAATAGTATTGATAAATATGTCCCATTAAATAATCATGTCACTCATTACATACATTAAAAATAGAAGCTCGCATCAAGCGGTTTCCATATATAAAGAGATAGTATAGAAGTCAATGTTTAAGAGCTTAAGCAATTAACCATTGTATTGGCATTGTCAATAATTTCTCTCTCGACAATAGTAATACTACTATTGTTCTTCAAAGGATGGTTTTTCATTAGGTTGTTCTTCTGGTGAGATATCGACAATTGTGAGAGTAACAAATCAAAATCATCCTCATCATCCAAATCACACCAAGATTTAGAAGCAGTAGTTTCTATTGAGCATTCAACTAAAGATGGTACTTTGTAATCATTAGCAGTAATCTTATTAGTTGATGGGGTAATAGGAATGTTCTTTAAATTGTCATAAGTAGAAAAATCATCCTCATAATCCCCTTCATTTTCAGAATCAAAGGTTTCTTCTTTAGAAGATACCGTAGACGTCAATCCGAGATCATCATAATCAACATCAAATACATCATCCTTGATATCTGAAGTTTCTTCTAACTCATATTCTTCATCGATTGTTAAGCCAAATCTCCAACAATCTTCTAAGTCAAAGATAAATTTGTCTAAATCTCTCTTCTTAATAGTTGCTTTGAATTCACTCAAGGTGCTATCAAGTCCACCAACTTTGAGTAAATTCATGAATATCTTAAAGCAATTCTCATTCATAGTAGGATAGAAATCGTACAAGATTTCTGACTTGTTCAAGAGGACGAAGTTTTTGAAATTATAATCTAACTCTAAAGATTTGGACTCACCAACAGGCTTAAATGGTGACGTTCCGAAAACAGTGGTTAATAGCGTGATTCCATAAGACCAATAATCAGCATACTGCGAATCATACTCAGTAAACCCCTCCTTGCTAATAAAGCATTCAGGAGCCATATACTTTTCAGTTCCAACATTGAATTCATTATTGATTCTAACTGTGGTTGATAATCCCCAGTCACATAATTTCACTCTACCAAAAGCATCAAATAAAACATTTTCTGGCTTTATATCACGATGGTAAACCCCAAGATTATGTGCATACTTCAAAGCACCATACAATTCCTTTGCTATGTTCCAAATATCAACAGCCGATAAGTTGGCAGATGAATGGATTAAGTCATATAAATCACCATTGGCACAATATTCTAAAATTAAAATAACAAAATCAGAAGTCTCAAATGAGTCAACTAATTGACAAATATGTTCATTTCCGTTACCTAACTTTCTTAATATTTCGATTTCATGTCTTGCAATTCTAATAGAGTTTGATTTATACATTGCCTTCACTGCCACCTTGGTATTATTTTCAACATTTACCGCCAAGGTAACTTTACCAAACGATCCGTCTT
This sequence comes from Schwanniomyces polymorphus var. africanus, assembly GCA_030563145.1. NCBI lineage: Eukaryota > Fungi > Ascomycota > Pichiomycetes > Serinales > Debaryomycetaceae > Schwanniomyces > Schwanniomyces polymorphus. Next base: position 52,760 of record JAKUBG010000026.1, read on the forward strand.
GTAACAGCGAAAGATGTCTATACTTGTCGTTTAACAAATATTGACCTTTGGCGTACGCAGCATATTCATTAAACTTAGCCTTCTTAGTTACCTCGGCTCTAGTCTGAAATCCTTTAGCGTCAACTGTCATGTTAGGAAAATATAAATATATACAGTTCTCGTGGTCTAGGTATATACCTTCTTAATATATCTAATTCAATGCTATTATTATCTATGGGCCTGTTGCAATAATTAATCCCAGAAAATTTAATAAATTTATCTGTTCTGTATGATCTGATTTGATTGATGTACTCTAGTATGGTAACTCAAACCAAAATAGTATTATTCTATCAGCTTCACTGAAGTAGTCTATGAGTTACAAAAAAATTATAATTGGAATAAGTACTTAAAAATACTATGTATAAAATAAATCCCTTCTTTAATATATATGGATCTAACAGGTTATCAATTTCGATAGGGGTAGCTCGCACCTGCGGGATGGAATTTGTTGGAAGAACCCGATCATGTGCGCACGCTTCTATACAATTCGTGTGACACTTTTTGTTCCACAGTGTTCCAACATTTTCCGAAAAAAACGTTCACAGGAGTGGCTCTTCCGCTTATCGCATAAAGTAAATATCACGTGAACCATAGATAGTGGTTTTATATTTAGTTGCTGTTGGATGAAGAAAACTCCGGGTTCAAGTAAAACGCTCTTGAATGTGTTTCTAGAATTGTGGTTCTGTGTATAAAAAATATTTAAAGATTATGTTTGAAGTGAGGCGGTAATAAGCTTTAAAAGAAGTAGCTATAATTCAATAGGAACATGGAATGATTTAATATTAGACGTAAGCTTTAATTATAGATTTTATATTAATAATTAGTGTACTGATTCATAAACATCATATATGACACAACTAGATCCATAAATACCACATTTGTAAACACAAAAAATTAATTGTCAATTGATAAATTGTTCTGAATAAGTTTGTAATATCATATTCAGGGTATTTTATTATCGATTTGCTGTACTATTTCAGGACCTACCCTAAAAGCTTTTCGATTTTACTCTCCAAAGATAAAGGTTTAGTTATTGAAGCAAATCTTTCAACAACTTCACCTTCCTTATTAATTAAGAATTTTTCAAAATTCCATTTAATTCTGGTAAGGCCCAATAAGCCAGACTTTTTAGATTTCAAATACTTGTAAACAGGATGGGTATTTTCACCATTTACTTCAACTTTTTGTAAGACAGGGAAAGTAACGCCATAGTTTAATGAGCAGAAGCTTTGGATTTCTTCATCACTGCCAGGTTCCTGGGACCCAAATTGGTTACAAGGGAATCCTAAGATTTGGACGTCCCTTCCTTCAAATTTCTTGTTCAATTCTTCCAATTCTTTATATTGGGGAGTGAATCCACATTTTGACGCAACATTGACTATCACCACTACCTTGCCTTTTAACTTGTTAAATGGGAATGGTTCACCCTTACTATCTAAAGCAACTAAATCATAAAAAGATGACATTTTTATATTTTATTCGACCGTTTTGTTTCGTTGGCAAGAAAAGGGACTAAAGATTAATATATTAGTTTTGAAGCAGTGAGAATTTGCCACAAAAATATTAGTAAGATGCCTTATCGCGCTGCGATATTTGGTGATAAATTATTTTCTATACCAATTTATATTAAAGCATGCACATGTCAGATACATTTCATAAAGACAGTATAATTATCCTTCTTAAGAATTAATGCATAAATATAGTCATTATTAGAGCCATGCTAAATTATTTGGAGAAGCAAACGTGATCTTTTGATAGTATTCGGGATTCTTCACTGATATTAAGTTCCATTGTTATTCGTCCAAGAGCATAAACATATATATATATATATATATATATATATATCAAATGTAGCTTACACTAGAAGATTTTCAATTTTTCCTTCTAATGTTGATGGTCTGGTAAATGTGCTGAATCTTTCCACAACCTCACCGTCCTTATTAATTAGGAATTTTTCAAAATTCCATTTTACCGCAGTGATACCTAAGAATCCAGGTTTCTTTGGTTTTAAGTATTTATAAACTGGATGAGCATTTTTACCATTCACGTCGATCTTTTGTAATACAGGGAAAGTCACACCGTACTTTCTAGTGCAAAATTTTTGGATTTTTTCATCACTACTAGGTTCTTGGTAAAAAAATTGGTTACAGGGAAATGCTATGAGTTGTACATCCTTCCCTTCAAATTTCCTGTTCAATGCTTCCAAACCTTTGTACTGATAAGTAAAACCACACCAAGATGCGACATTAACTATTACCACTACCTTGCCTTTTAAATTTTCAAAAGGGTATGGTTCACCATTACTATCTAAAGCCACTAGGTCGTAAAAGGATGGCATTTAAATTAAGCAAATCGATGCTTTGTACTTTTTATAAATTTTTTTTTGTTCTCTCCGTTGAAATAAAAAGGTATTGGATTGATGGTATTATTTAAGATAATTGTGTTATACTGCATATTGGTTTTTATTTTTTATTTTGGTTACTTTAACCGGCAATCGGTAGTAAAATTCTATCATAATATGGAGCTATAATTCTAATAAAATAAAAGTTGGTCCTATTAATAATTTAATATAAGCGGATTCTATATTTGATATATATACGTTTATTTGAGAAATATATGTTTATTTGATTAATAAGATGATTTTATGAAAAGCTTATTAATATTTTGAATATTTTTAATTTATTTAATATTTTTTCCAATTATTGCTAAATAATCTTAAAAATAATATAGTTAGAAATAGATTCTTCATATTTTTACAATATTTATTCATAATTTTCGGATACTATGTAGTAAACAAGGAATTAAATACCATCTACTTACGCAACAGAATATAAATCGTTCTTGTGATTAAATCAATCTAAAAATTAGAAAAATAGCAAAAAAGCTCTCAACGGCACATCCGGCCCACAAACCCATAATGTCATAAACTTTAAAAATCAAAGTAATAAATGAAGATTTAGCAACAATATACCTATAAGAATAAATAATCTCCAAATAAACCAACTATAGAGAGTAAAAACGCAGTTCCTGAAATAAATGATCCATACACATACGAGCTTCTAATATTAGAAAGCTCATGAATTATTTGCTTCTTTACTAAAGTATCTTCAGCATCTTCTTCTACAGATGCATTTGCTTCCAATTTTGGAGAGCCTGGACTAGATGGCATTGGGGTAGACAAGGAGGAAGATTCTTCCTCATCAGAAACATGAATATATGATTTTGCTAACTGTGAGCTAGAATCATCAGCATTAGATTCGGATGCAATTGGAGATAATGGTTCAGTCTTTCTTTCCTTGATGCTGTTCGTTCTGTTTGCGAGCGATTGCTCGTATTTGTAACCATTATAAGCAATAGTAATTATTGCGATTGGAGCACCTAAAGCTGAATATATGAGATATGGATGCTTTTCACTTTGTGGCGAACATTTATAAGCCAATGCAAACAAGCCTGAAGCTAAACTGCCAAATGTTAAATTAGCAATTCTGGTTGCTTGTAAGGTCGATTTGATAGCATTAGCGCCATCATTCGTTAAAGTTGATACCTTAAGCTTCAACCCATTTATCAAGCCAGGAATCAATTTAATTGACTCATAAACCAACGAAGACGTTAATAATCCTAGGGATGTGACTCCAACAAATTTTACGGTGGCGATACAGGTTCCTGCCATATTCTTCTTTAATACAATTCAATAAACTTCCGTGAACAGGTATCAGTAATATGAACTTATCTTAGCAGTATTTACTGATAAACAATGGAATAGAACTACCTTTGAACTGTTAAGTTTGAAGACGTGTAATAGATTATTTAATTGAATCTAAGAAAGGAGATTTGGAATGATGTAGGTGTGCCCTACCCAATTATAGATTAAGCAAGAGTGCGAAAATGTGTGCTATGCAATAAAGTTTATCATATCATGTATTTATGTTTCAAAAATGACATATGCTATTAGAATTGTAAGTCTGTACTTCGTAATATTTTACAAGCTGAGCCTAAATAAAATAGGGTAAAGAATTACCAAAATCGTGAGTTCGGCTTAGTTGAATATTGGAAATGGAAAATTAAGCCTTAAATATCAAAATTTACGTATGATCCTAGAGTAAGAGAATTAAATGAATCAGATTAGCCAACTTGGCGCCTTTGAAGGATCTATTTCCACAGTAGAAATATCGAAATTCTCTATTAATAATTCCACTAAAATTCTTCCTCCTCTAGCACCCGTAAAACGCCTATATTCTTCACTTACGCTGGCTAGATTCCAACCTTGGAGTCTTCTCAAACAACCAATGACAGTTCCGGTACGGTGTCTACCCATACCACAACAAACGAGTAGTGGATAATTTGCCTTATTACTGATCAATTCTAGCGCTTTCTTAATTGTTTCGTCACTTAATGCATCCCATGGATTAACGTTTTTATAATTGTAATCATTAATTATTCCAACAAATTCTATGTGAATCTTATTTTGCACGCAAAACTCTAAAAAATCATCTTGGGGTTCTTCAGTAGCCAACCATACTATCGTATTTAGATGTAACTCTTTAAGAAAAGATTGGTTTATAATTGAAGGCTGGGCCGAACGATATAATTGTTTTTCAACTGGACAGAAGTTCAACGGAGGAACAATTCTCAAAGAAGGAACCTTATCCAATTTTCTTAATGTACCTTTAGGGACAAGATTATCATTTATTTGGGAAGAACTATTATATTCCTCTTCAGCCGCTTTCACCTCCATTCTATAACGTTCATCTATTATGGGGTAGTTTCTACTTGGACATCATCATAATCATAAATTTTATATTAGAAAAAAATTACACAAAGAAGAAAATTGAGTACGGAACTTAACACGTTTTTTGTATAAGTCCAACTATTTGAAAACAGAGTATAGTAAAATACTTAATGTCAAAGAAGGAAGCTAGTAAGTCAGTGCCTGCGAAAATAGCAGAAGCTAAACAATTAAGCTCAGAGAAACATGTCAAGGAATTGAGTTCAGCAATTACAACCACGTATAATGATTATCTTAACTCATTAACCCCAAGATTAAAGTTGATAGATACATTTTTAATATTCTTGGTTGCATTAGGAATTGTTCAGTTTGTGTATGTTGTATTGGTTGGAACTTTCCCATTTAATGCATTTTTAGGAGGATTCATCTCTTGTGTTGGTCAATTTGTTTTGACAGTCAGTTTAAGATTACAAATTAACGAGGAGAATTACGACAAAGAGCCAATTGAAATAAGTGAATTAGATGAATCGGATAATGAGAATTTGAAGAATGATAGTTTAAAGGTTGATTCATCTGTAGTGGAGAAGCCTTTCAAGGTAATTAGCCCAGAAAGATCCTTTGCTGATTATGTATTCGCCAGTTTAATCTTACATTTCACTGTTTATCATTTTATTAATTAAAAAAAGGTGATTAAATATAATATAGACTTCTAACAGTACGATTCTTTTACGTTAACTAGAAAATAAAAATATAAAATTCAAATTATAAGATTAACCTAATTGTAATCTGAAGTTAAAAATTACAATAAAAGAAATAGAAAGCTAAAGATAAAATATATAGTTCAACTACTTTTTATTTTAAACAATTACACAGCAACCAGATTTTTCTTTTGATTCTGTAGGGGTCGTCTTAGTTTGTTGCTTTCTTTGTTCAGTGTTCTTTTGTTGGGATGAAGCAGCGACAGAAGTAGATGGAGGCTCATTGGCATTTGCTTGATAACCCTCTTGTTGAGTTTGTTCATGTGCATTTTGTTTATCTTCTTTATTTGATTGGCTCTCGTGGGTAGGGGATTCTTCTAATTCACTTTGATCATTGATGCTTCTTACAACATCAAAAAAAGCTTCTTCAACATTTATTCTTTGCTTGGCAGATGTTTCTAAAAACTTGCAATTGAATTGTTCAGCTAAGGCGAGACCTTCCTCGTAGCTAACTTGTCTTTCAGCTTCTAAATCACATTTGTTACCAATAACAATGACAGGAACATCATCGGAATCCTTTACTCTCAAGATTTGTTCATAGAAACTTTGCAATTCTTCCAACGAGTTTCTGGAATTGATGGAATAGACCAATAAGAATCCCTCTCCTGTTCTCATGTATTGTTCTCTCATAGCACTGTATTCTTCCTGGCCGGCAGTATCCAAAACATCCAACAAAACTTGCTCTCCGTCAATTGTACACTGCTTTCTATAAGAATCTTCAATCGTTGGGTCATATTCGTCGACGAAATGTGATTGAATTAATTGAATTGTCAAGGCAGATTTACCAACACCACCACCACCTACGACTACTAGCTTGTATTCCTTTAACATTCTGACTCTTTCAATTCGCTTTTGGGATTAGCTCAATTCGTTAACTTTCAATGATATGAAAAATGCTGGCCAAATATGTCCAATGCTAATAAATGCTCGAAAAATTTATAGGGAGCTCTAACTTATAAATATTATAAATATGCGCAGAGAACAAATCCTTCTGCTGAAAATGGAAAAAAATCTTTCAGGCTAAGCTTTGCGGTCAATTCACTATTTACGTGTTAATATACTGGAAAATTGGTTTACATAGATAATCAATTGGTATTTTAACTTTAATAGTTCTAAATATAGAGTTTTCAAACCAACAAGCTTTCTTTTGTTAGGGTAAGAGCTGATAATTGTAATGGCGAAATAAAAAGGCGTCCGAGCTATTACTGAAGCGAGAAAATAAAATGCTGCTATAGACTCAGATTGAGTCACGGACTAGAGCCACTAAAAATGTATGATGCCAATACTATAATAAGACTTTTGCGGGCAGCTCACATATTTCAGATATGGGTCATGTCTGTATCGCCGATTTATTTAGTTGCGACAGAATCCCGGTGGGGAATCCAATCGGGATGTTATACGGAACAGCCGCCAGCACGAGATTGCCTCGTCAAAGCTGCAGTTTCTTTCATTACGATGAAAAACACCACACCAATACCATAAAGTTATATGACCACTTCTATACAAGTGTGATTTTATCATTCAAATATGGCAAGATAAGGATCCCGTATCTATATACTAAATAAGATACCCAAATCTTGGCTTTGTGAATCATGTTCACCGCAGAAAATTCGAGCTCACCTACATCCGGTTTTAACAGTTGGAAGACATTTTAGTATTTTATTCATAGAAGTTATATATTTATTATGAAAGTATGGTAACATTAAACCCTTTTAATTTTTTTCATTTTAGCTAAGCAATCATCACAATACCATTTTCCTTTAGGTGGGTTCTTGAATCCAATACATGGTAAATGGAACCATTCTCGTTTACATTCGTCACCATCACACCCGACCATCTCCCCAAACGAGACTTGATTACAGTAACAATAAGTTGGCTCGCTACTACCACCTGAATTGCTTTGATCATTCCCGGAACGAGCATTCAGGGCATATTCCTCATCCTTTTTGAGCTTATTGGTTGACCTCTTTTTAGATGTCACGTTCACAGGCGTGCTTGGTCTTGATATATCTTCAGCCTCCTTTCTTGGTTTCTTCTTAGTGGATATAGGAGGAACGCTAGTATTTTTGTTAGTTGCAGTCTCGAACGGAGTCAGTTCCTTTGTTCTCTTTCTCTTATCAGTTTCATCATCGGTGTCTTTATTAGCCTTCCTGGCAGCCAAAGCTTCCCTTCTACTTTCACTTCTTTGACTGTGCGCTGATCTATTTGGATTAGAATGGTCAGATGGCGATGAAGAATCCATTATCATCGCTGGATGATTTAGCGGACCTATTCTGATGGATTCAGGAATCTCGTTATTTTCTATTATTAATTTGTAGTCATTATTTATTCTGAAAAGATGCTTATTCATTAAATCTGCCGCCACCGAAGTGACATGCATCTTTTCTTCCAAACATGGTATGATATCGTTAACTTTATTCTTAAGATTATTCAATGTGACTTTCTTCTTATCAAGAGGTTCCTCCTTTTCTGTATGCAATGTATCTATATACTTTTCAATGATATGATTTATCTGAGGGGCTGTATTGATGCATTTAGCATCAATTTCTTTTAATAAGGTAAAGTATTTGATTAAATCCATTGGCAAAGCTTCAAAAGCATCGCTTATATCATTTAAACCAGGTAATAATTCATTCACACTATTTATATTTTTTGCTTTTTGTTTAAAATGCTGGAAGCCTTGATAATTAAGCTTATTCTTATTTAAAATCCTCTGCGACTTCTGACGCTCAGGAAGCTGCTGTGAGGTCATGTTTAAGGTTAAGTTTATGTTAATGTTTGGATGTAGTCTAATCCATCTATTTAATTAAGTTTGAGAAGTTTCACACACACCATGGAAACATGTAAAATTTAAACTGTAATTATAAACTGTAATTGCAAATTATAAAAGATTTGCAAACATGAGTAAACACCAGTTAGACTAGTTCTGATTTGGATTACTTGTTTCGAATTTTACATTTATGAATGGTGTTACATTCTAGTCTCAATTGCCCCAGTATTCGTTTTTAGAACAACAGCCCCTCAATGTAGTGCGGAGTATATTATAAAAATATATCAATGTAGTAATAAATCATAGCTGTTATTATTTCTTTGGAATTAGATCTCAGAAACTTTAGTCTCTTAAACCAGTGAATGTATTGGTATCTCTATCTATTTAAGTCGAATATGTAGAGGGTTTACATATCAGTGACCATTTAGGGAAAAGCTAATAATCAGATCGTGGGGAGATATTCGGCTAATTATATAAGAACTGCTACCATTCAATATGTAATTACGGGCAGTAATTGCTATGAATATAAATACAAGAAGATAATTCACAGTATAATAATAAAACATGATTCAAATATTTATAATTTAACTGTATATATAGTAGCCAATAGTATATTGCAATAGGTTATAAGTGATCCAATGCATTCAGATAAATTTACCGTAGATATGCATGTTGATGTTGTCATTGTGCTCAATATCTGAACTAGAATGAATGTTTAGTTACTCTAAAGTACTTCAAATGTAGAATCTCTGAACATTCTGAATGGACATTTTGTGAACTTATGAATTTTTTTGCTTTGCAAATGTTTTTGCATTATATTTGCTTATTACTATTAATTCCAAAGCTTCAAATTCTATGTCTATAGTATAAGAATATACTTCGACTACATAGTAGAAGTATTAATATTAATATTAATATTAATATAAATATAAATATAAATAGAAATAGAAATAGAATTTTGCTAAATATCACTTTATATATTCATATCAAGAATATATATAAATTAACAATAGACAACTAATGAGTCTAATATACTTCACAATCAATAATAATCAAACTTCAGAAACAACCTTTTCATCTTGAATTTTCTCCCCAGAAGGCTCTGCAGGTTTCTCTGGCTTTTTTGATTTCAAAATCAAATTCTCGACTGCCTGTTTCAATGGAGTGTAAACGTCACAAGTTAACCAAAAAATTCTTTGACTTAAAATAGTAAGGTAAAAATAATTACTGGTATAATAATTATGATTAGGATCATGTTCAACTTCAATTCCTTTTAAAAAGTCTAAAATCATTTCTTTTATAAATGATATGTTAAAAGATGATAAGCAAAAAGCAAGTAAAGCCGAATAAAATAATCCTCTGCTGACCTCAATATATTTAAAATTGACTTGTGTACCCTTCCTAACCATAGAGCGAATGAAAATGAAAATATATACTTGCAAAAATAACCAAGCCAGTACAAATATAGGTTGCACCAACACTTTAAACACGTTACCTTGTGATACAACATAAAACTCTAAAGCTATAGTGATCAAATTGGAAATATCAATAACCTTCAAGATTCTTGTTCTGATAGGAGTTAAATGATCGTGCTTGATGTAAGGGTTGAAAATACTATCCTTAAAACGTATACTAAGTTCAAAACCAACAAATAACAAACCTGCGATCCCTAAAATTAGCTTGATCTGTTCGGGGGATGTAATAAACTCCTTAGGGTCCATTAATAAGCTTGACAAGTATATGTGCAAGGAAAGTGCCCCTACTAACCCTAACTTTCCATATTTCTTAACAAAACCATATACGAATGGATTACTAGAAAGGAAAAGAGATAATACTAGATACAATAAAGCATAAGAAGCATCTAGCTTTTCAATTTGATAATATGGCAATTTTTTTATGCCTTCTATATTTAAATTCATGACTGAAGCAGACAAAAAGAAGATTCTTTAATTTTAGTCGAATTCCGAATTTAAAATCTAGTGTCATTCTAAACTTGCATAAATAGCTCCTTAATTGAATTATATACAGTACCAATTAAAAAAATAGCCATTTGAAAGAAATTTGGTAGATAACAAAGTTACTAAAAACTTATCAAGAAGTTAGTTTTAAAATCTAAATATTATATGAATAAAATATATTAAATGAAGAAATAAGGATAGCGAAATAATTTTACTATTTAATTCTTACTTTTTCCATTATATCTATGTCATTGAAGACTTAATGTAACCTTTAATAGCATACGATTGCAACAATACCACTTGAAAATGTACTACTTATTTTAGCAGAATAAACATACTTGCATTTGTATGAAGAGTTTCTAAAAAACACGACAAACGATAAAATGGGCTCAAATTATATATAAAGAGAAGATTGTCATAAGAAAAAATTGCAGCAGTAATTTTTATTAACTTTTTTATATTTGATTCTAATTAACCACGCATCGAGTGTAGCTATCAGCTTCATTATAAGAAAATAATCTATTTTTGATTTAGCTGTCCAATGTCATTTTAGATTTACTTTTCAAACTACATATTTCAGAATCTCATGATTCAAATTCTTGGGTATATTGCTAACATGTATTTCTGAGAATGCTAAATTTAGGCACTTGCATACATTTTGTTGCTCAGGTGAACAAGAGTACAACTATAATGGGAGTGTTGGACTCTTCAACAATGAATGTAACAATACTGCTGGAACAATAAAGTGGAAGCCTTCTTATTATAGAGGTGAAGAGCCGCAAAGAACTGTGTATACAAGAGTAAAATATCAGAGATTACTACTTTATAGTGGAATGTAGTCCCTATTCTATGCTTGAAGTATGCTTGAAGTTAAACCTTGGCAAAGGTTGCATCGGATAAATTCTACAACGGGAACTGCAGTACTTCGTCATAATCAGACGACATTCGCCGAGCCGAACTGATGGGGAAAAAGAGAGGGGTCGAAAATACTATATAGTCAATCAAAATGTAAAGATAACACATACAGACTCGAATGTTTGATTGATAAAGAATTGAAGATGAATATACCTAGTATACCAGATAATCTAAGAAATGAATATGATGCTGAATTTGTCAGCGTTTATGAGAATATTTTTCCAAAGATGAAGGAAGCTGAAGATCAGATTCTCGCAAATGATCCAAACATTCCTGAAGACAAAATACAAGCTATAAGATATAAAGATGAAAAAATTGATGAATCTGGTTTATTTTATGAACTTGGGATACATACTCGATTTACTGAGCAAGATTATAGCAAATTAAGTATTCGAGATGAACGTATACCTTCATTTGATGGAGAGGGTATCCCCGTGAGAATATATAGGCCAGCTAATACAGATAATAATCCAGTTCCAGTACACTTCAATTATCATGGAGGTGGATTCGCTATTGGTGGGCTTTCTTTTGATGGAAACAGGATGACACAATTGTGTCTAGATACGAATGTTATGATTATTGACGTAGACTATAGGATGTGTCCTGAATTTGCATTTCCTCATTCTTTATTTGACGCATATTCTGTTCTAAAATATGTTTATGTGAATTTTGAAAAATATGGTATAGATCAAGGTAAAGTTTCTTGTGGTGGGATATCTGCTGGTGGAAACCTAGCTCTAGGTGTGGCCCATTTATGTAGGGATAATAATATTCCTCTAAAATTAGTATTAAGCTCTGTTCCAAAAATTGACAACTACAATGGCATATTGAATGCGAAAGATGCTCGATTTAATGAGACCGTTCAAAAATACAGCAATGGAGTAATCTTAGGTTGGAATGATATTATCCTGTTCGAAAAGATTCTTCAAGATACTAATAAGACAGGTAAAAAAGTGGACTTCGATAATATTCTTCATAAAGAATTAGATATTAGAGTAAATCCAGACATTGTGACGTATTATACGGATATAATACTTTCCAAGAACTTCAATGGTTTACCACGTCATGTAATAATTACAGGTGGCTGTGATCCATTGGAAGAAGCTGCTAGAGAGTATGCAAAGACATTAATCGACAACAAGGTTGATACAAGGTACCACTGCGCTACTGGTTGTGTTCATTGGATTGTAGAACTCCACAATTTGTTTAAAAAAGGAAAGAAGGTCCACAATATTTTAGTAGATGAGCTCACTGCTCAATTTAAGTAGAATATAAAAAGTTATATTAAATAAAATGATGCTAATTAGAGAATTTTAACACAACATGGATATTAAATAAGTCTGAACTAGATACGTGGTGTATGACTCCTTACTAAAAGTGAATATAATACAATACATACAATAGATTGCAGCATATTCTTGAATTATATGCGACATCATCAGAATTAATTCAAAAGACCAAATCAAATGCTAGAAGGTATACATGTGTATATGTATGATGATGAATTTATTTCATATAGTCTAGGTGCAAAAACCTTCCTAATTACTAGGCTAATTTAGTCTTACAAAGGAAAACAGTATCTTCCTAGGTACAAAATTTTGGATGTTATATTAGAAAAAATCTTTACAAAAATACATTGTTAATATGTAATACGGGCATTAGATGCATAGTGTATTCATTGAACCCAAGTTTAAGATTCCATTTATCCTGATAACAGGATTTAATTAAATCGCAAATATAAGGGAAATAACTTAGACTTTTACAATTTCAGAACTACAATGAAATTACATTACGCAACCACATTTATTTACTACACGTTTTTAAATACTATGTGAGATTTTACCATTTTCGTGAAATGATACCAGACGGTATGAAATTGATATGAGATGGTGCGAATTAGCTCAAATATAATGAAGGGATGGCAAAATCACTTAAAATCACGTGAGTTATGTTAATATCTACATTTCGCAATAATTTTAGTTAGAGGTGCCATGCCAATTCGATTTATCTACAAGCGCTATACTTGCGTTGTAAGTAAACTGGTAGAATACTAGTGTTAAACTTTACAAAGAACCATTGTTCGTGAAATAACTTGAATTTTAATAAAAAATTGTCGGTATCAAAAATAAACAGCTTTTAGTAAAGAATTAGCTATAGGTTTTAAACAGTCATAAAGGTTTTAACAATTGGCCCAAGATTGTACAAGAGCTATAAGATAGATCTAGGAATTAGTTTGGATAATATTTTAAACGTTATAGTGGAATTCGGTTTTTCTAGCCCAAATAATTTATCTTGCTTCAATAGCAGAACTGTGGCTGTCAAAAGAAAGATAATACATAATCAAAACGAATCATATTTTTAATCTTCAGACTTTCATTTAAAGCAAATATATATATACTTGAAAGCAAACGAAAAACTTTATACGAGTATTGAATTCAGCTATAGGTAGTTAAAGGAGTTATAACAGTTGATTATATTACATTTATTAGATTATACTTGAAGTGAAACAATTGGGGTAGCTTACATTATTTAACATTATTTATTGGCATCTTTCCATTACTCAAATGAAAACGTATCAGCAGGATTCAACTTAATAAGGCAATATATATTCAAATTAAAGAAATATGTTTGAACCACCAGATAAAACAAGCAATTTTCAATCTAATACAATTGCTACTGTTCCTAAGAAAAGAGGACGTAGCGAATCCAATCCTCTTGGTAATGTTTACTCGGGCTTACAACGGCAGATACCTGGTCCAATTGAGCAGAATACAAGTTATACAAGAGGAACAATGATAAATGATATGGTTTATCCTACAGAAGAGCGAGGCATAAGTAGATACGGGGCTGAAAATGGCCAAATTGAAGGAAATGAAAGTGATGAAGATGAGCGTTTTTTAAGACTTGCCAGGGAAGCTCTAGTAGCTACAGCTACAGGAACTGGCTCAATAGATCCTACTATTCAAGACTTATTTAGAAGACTTCAATATGCATCATCTCCACATGGTAATCCCATTAAGAGATCAGAAAGAATCAAGGCCAATGATAAGGGTCAGTTGATGATTCAGGGTTTTTACCAACAGTTTCCAGATCTCAGCAATGATGTTTTCATGGATGGAAACGTTAATAACAATAATTCATTTAACCATCCTTCAAATTCCAAAAGTGATGACTGGAACTTTTTGGTTGATAAGTCAAATCCTTTTCATAGCGAGTCGCTGTTGCTGCAACAAATACCGACAGAAAGAAAACTTTCTTTGTCCTCTAGCTCCGAAGACCCAATAATAAATAAGTCTTCTGATAGCTTATCTGAATCAAGAAAGTTCTTATGTGCTAAATGTAGCATGTCATTTAGGCGTTCTTCTGATCTTAAGAGACACGAGAAACAACATCTCAAGATACCGCCAAATATTTGTAGACTTTGTGGTAAAGGGTTTGCAAGAAAGGATGCATTGAAAAGACATATGGGGACTCAAACTTGTAAGAGAAATGCCGAGAAAAGTCTATACTTAGACAATTTGGACTTCTTAAAACAAAAGGATAATTCGGCTGAACTGATATCAAGTCTACTGATTGAGTATGATTCAATTAAGCCTTGATTTTATACTTAGAATTATACCAATTAGTCATGTAGAATAAAGATCAACAGAGTCAATGTTGCTTGGCACTATATATTATGATAATTGTGAGTCATTTAGTTCATCCTAATTCTTTCCGATTTAGAATCAATCACCAGGTCAGTTCACATTGACACATCCGAGCTGTATCTGGTACTGGTACTCAATTATTATTTACTATAGTACATACAAAATAACAATAATTTCATAGACGATATCGGTTGTAGGGAACATAAGGAATTCTTTACTATTACATTCAGTATTACATCATTGCTGATAGTTGAGATGAGATCAATTTCGGTATCTCATAAAATTTACCTATGATCATCTTCTGACGCAGTAAAACCGAGGTCGACTTTGCCTGCAACTTCAGTTAACAATGATTTCTTTTTATGACTCTAAATTATATAAGGGAAATATTTTTTTACCATAATCTTTTTTTATTCAATTCAATAAAACAGTTGTTATGAACGAATCTAGAGCAATTGCAAGAATAAATAAATTATCAGGTATTTTACAACCAAACTTGACTAGACTGTCAATGGCACCAGAAAAACCATTCAAGATAGCTGTTATCGGCTCTGGTAACTGGGGTACTACAATTGCTAAGGTAGTAGCAGAAAATGCTTTGACCAGACCACATTTATTTGCCCATAAAGTGAATATGTGGGTGTTTGACGAAAATGTCAACGGAAGGAAATTGACTGAAATCATTAATACAGATCATGAAAATGTGAGATATTTACCAGGAATCATATTACCAAGTAATCTCTATGCTGAACCAAGCATTGTGAAAACTGTAGAGGATGCAGATTTGGTGGTGTTCAACTTACCACATCAATTTTTGCCAAAAATCTGTACCCAATTAAAGGGTCATTTGAAACCTACTACTAGAGCAATTTCATGTTTGAAGGGGTTGGAAGTTACTCCTCAAGGATGTAAATTATTATCGACATACATTACTGAGAAATTAGGTATTCATTGTGGTGCATTATCTGGAGCTAATTTAGCACCAGAAGTTGCTAAAGGTAACTGGTCAGAAACTACCGTCGCTTATAAGATGCCAGAAGATTTCAGGGGTGTTGGTAGAGATATTGATCATGAAGTATTAAAGGCTGCATTCCACAGACCATACTTCCATGTGAATGTTATTGATGATGTAGCAGGTGTGTCTGTTGCTGGTGCATTGAAAAATGTAGTTGCTTTAGCTGTGGGTTTTGTTGAAGGTTTAGGATGGGGTGATAATGCAAAAGCTGCTATTATGAGAGTAGGTTTAGTTGAAATGATGAAATTTGGTAAGACATTTTTCCCAGAAACACAAAGTACTACATTTACGGCTGAATCCGCTGGGGTTGCAGATTTAATCACAACATGCTCAGGAGGTAGAAACGTGAAGGTTGCAAAATACATGGCTCAAACTGGTGTTTCTGCAGAACAAGCTGAAAAGGAATTGCTTAATGGCCAATCATCCCAAGGTATTTTAACTGCTAAAGAAGTTCATGAATTATTAACAAATGTGGATAAATTAGATGAGTTTCCACTCTTTGAGGCAACCTATCAAATTCTTTACGGTTCCGAATCAATCGAAAGTTTGCCGAACTTATTAGAAAGCAAATAATTCAATATGTATTATAGAAATAAATATTAATAATAATTATACAGTAATAAGGTTACTCCAACTTTTTTTGTTTAGTTTCGGGTCCAGTGTCAGTATTTTCTGGAAGTTTTCTCTTTGAATGCTTAGACCTATATTTTATTAAAAACTTCTCCATAAAAGTTTTAGAATATTCCTTTATTTTCTTTAACTTCTTACTATCAAATTCAGATGGTGGCTCAGATTTTGGATCCTTTTTCAACTCCTTTTCGACTAAAATCTTAACCAAATCTCTAGCACACCCTTTGATATTATCTCTTCCTATTTCACTTTCATGCTTTTTAACAAAGTTAGGAATGCAACTTGCAAACAATTTTGTCCATTGCTGTTCGATTGACATCGATGGAGCTTTTTTCTTAAGTTTAGCCTTTTCTTTCTCCTTTTCTCGTTTCTCCATTTTAAGCTTTAATTCAAGTTTCTTCTTTTCTTCAAATTCCTTTTGACTTTTTGATATCATTTCTTGTAATAATAATTCTTTCTGTTGAATTTCTTTAAACTGTTCCTCCTTTTCTCTTCTTATTCTTTCTTCTTCTCTTCTTGATAGTTCAATATCCTGAAATGACTTATTTGAAGGCCTTTTTGGTTCAAATTTTGGACCTTTTGGACCTTTGGGGACAGCTATAGTTGGACGGTCCCACCTAGATAAGTTAAGTTCCCTATGAAAGTAGTACGGCTTTTGAGTGTTGGGATCAATACCTTGTTCCCAGCCATCCGGTAAGGGTGCTTCATCCTCTTGAGGAGTAGATGATCTTTCTGGGGAGCGAGTGTTTCTTCCATAAAGTGCAGGTGACGAAGTTTTAGTATCATTCTTAGGAATTCTATAAGCCATTTGCAATTGACTCCAATCCTCCAACAAACTCGAAGCTAAGTCTATTATTTCCTCATCTTCAGACCTATTCTTTAAATCTTTGATTACACTCTCAATTTGTGAAGATGAGATTTTATTCTTTGTCATCTTTGGCCATTTTTTTAGAATTATTAAGATCTTTCTAATAAATTCATCCTTATCAAAATTCGAGGATATTAATTTCGAAAACGTTTTGTATCCATGGAATTTGATAACTAATAAATTGACCCCTTCGTCATTGGTTAAATAGACTCTCTCTATTAATTTTTCTAGAATAAAAAATTCTTGTACTTTCATCATTGCACTCATAACCTTTGAAACATCTTGTTCATTTAAAGAATGAACTACTACAGAGTTAACAAAAATCTTTGCCAATTCTGTATCGTCAGACAATTCATTTTTGAGATGTTTGTTTTCTCTCAACCATTGTTTTTCCTGTTTACCAGTAACACCCAAAACTTCTGCAATTCCATCTGGTAACAATGACACTGCATTAGTCTGTGTCTTTCCACCCATGAACTTAACACAATTTGGTTCGCCACAGAAGCATTCCTGAGATTGTGCACCATATCTATCAACATTATAATCAAATGTCACTTCTTCACCTTCTTGAATTGGTCTTTTGGAAAAGATACCCATCCTTAACTTATCACCAACAACCCACTTATCAACGTAAGCATTTGGATTACAAGAATGATTACAAAACCTTGCCAACGATCCCTTAATTGTAGCATCGATGAAGGAATCATTTTTCAACATCATAAAATAGAAATGCTTCAAGTTCTTTTGATCATATTCAATCATTCTTTGCCTAAATGCATCCTCATCGATAACTTCCCCTATATATTCATAAATAAACGTATTTTCTGGAATGTTTTCCATGGCCCTTACTCCATATCCCTTTAGTTCAGTTTGGAAAATACTAATATTTGCATACTGTTTTTTTTGAAACCTTTGATTTTGACAATCCTTTCCACAATGACTATGCTTATTCACACATTCAACCGACGTAACTCTGTTAATACAGTCGGAATCTTCACTACATGCTAAATTTCTTTGTGCTTCTGAATCCCAATCTTCTAAACAATCACACATCATATATTCGTTTTGGCCACTAGAACCAATGTTTTTGCTGCTATATGTACATTCTTCTATTTCGGTAAACTTTGTTCTTGCTTCTGCCGTCTTATCTTCAACATCCAAAAATAAATTAGGCGTATGATTTATATCTTTGATGCCCAGCATTTTCAATTAAAATCTTTTAAAAAAAACAAAACCTATACTAAATGGGGAAAAAAAAATTATGCTAATGAATATTAATCTATCCGTAAGGAATAACTGGTTAAATAATCACGATTGAAATTTTGTATCAAGTAATCATTATTTCCTCTCGAGATAAAAATTTCCATACGGACCAAAAAATAAATATTACACAAAAACTTAAAGTATATTAATGTAATTACTGAAGTAGACCATTAACCAACTTCACTAATGAATCAGAGAAATCTGCATCGGATAAAGATGGTCTTAATTTGTTTGTCAAAAACAAGGAATTAATTTCGTCTAAGGTTCTGTCAATTGAATTTATGAGGTCCTTATTTCCCGAGTTTTTAGATAAGGTATAAACCTTTCTGATAGTTGTTTTATAACTATTAGAACCCACACTTTGGGAATTTCTGCGTATATACTCTTCAGCCATAGGGCTTTCTGGCGTATACATATTATAATTTATAGGAACTTCGTGCAAGCTTTTTGATGAATTATCTATGCTTAATTCAATTTCCTTTATTTCTCTAGCCCTTAAATTGATAAAAATAGTGTTTGATACAACCAGCTCCACATCGCAATTGTTGTGGAAAAATAGGAGATCGTTTTTCATAGCATTTACTACTTGACTCTCAAGCTTGGGATTAACTTTACATGACTGCAAAGTAAATTCGGGCCTAAATTCTTCGCAATAAGCTACATTTGATGACACAGGCCGTTGCTTGTAGATCATCTTTTCTTCAGCAGATTTTGCTGTCTCGATTTTCTTTCCGAATAAACTACTTTTTGCGTCAATTTCAGGAACAAAAACCTCTAGTGTTTTATTTGGGTCTGTTTTAAACGTAACCTTTGAATGTAATATATTAGAACATTTTAATTTTATGATATTTTTATTATGTGCTTCAACGTCCTTGGAGTTTGTATTATCAACGATGGGATAGTACATTGAGTTTTTAGTCCTTTTTATATTAAGGGATTTGTTGTTATCAATCAAATTTTTATTATATAGATCATACAATGACGGATTTCTTGATTTCAAAGGAGTTGCAGATACATTAGGTGACCCTATATTTCCCCAAGTGAATTCTTCATGTTCTATTGCTGGAGATGGGGTGCGCAAAGAAAACTTGGAGCTTCTCCTTGGTATGTTGGTGTGAAGCAGGGGCGCTTGCAGAAAACCAAATTCATTATTTTCAAAATTCATATATGAATTCAGACCATAAGAAGCTCCAGAAGAATTGAAAGGATTTTTCCATTTCTCTATAAAACTTCCTCCTAATTTGGATAATGAATAATTGGATGATGAAGAGACCGAATTTAATGACGAAGACAAATATGCCATAGAAGATTGTTTAGAAATAGATAATCTCTTGGATCCACTTCCTGCCATAATTGGAATAACTCTGGGACTAGCCTCGATATGAGAATCAGTAGGCGTAGCTGTACTTGCCGTTGACTTATAAGGAATTTCCCAGCCTTTACTAGATTGAGTTGACTTACTTAAAGAGTTATCTGACGTACTATATGTACTTGAACCTGACCACTTTTTTATCGGGATGGGTCTGGCTGAGTTCATATTACTAGGTGACATCCGAACGTAAGACTTGGGCGAATATTCCGGGGTTTTTAATCCAAAACTTTCTTCCTCCTCATCCTCAGACTCTGGAATATCCAAATTTACACTATCTAACTGAGCTGTAATCTCGTTGATACCATTTTTCATTTCAAAATCATTTGGAATTAGGCCATTTATGATAAATATTAATTTCTTTGCAACAACTGGATTTCCTGTCATGATTACTACTCTGTTGATTCTTTTGCAGTTCTTATTGACGTTGTACATCATTGGTTTTGAAATAAGTGAATTTCTAATGGGGATAATTAATGCTAAAAGACTCGATAGAAAAGAACTGTAATTATCATTATGGGGTCCAGTATTATTCAAATTCGAATGCGTAGATTCTGATTGAAATATTTTTCCATCTTTTAATTCTAACCAGTTTAGAATCTCTAAAACCCACTTAACTAGCATTGGATTAGTTTTTGATTGGCATGACGGATCCCAAAGCATTCTTGAATTAATTAATTTTGGTATATTTGAGTTATAATGGACCAATTTAATTAGCTTAATAATTTGCACATTCAAATCTGGTTCATTTTGCAATAAGAAGTTTGATAACTGAAATCTTCTATTTTGTTGGTATAATGCATTTTCCAGTAAAAATCCAATGATTTTTTTACCTACTTGTTTTTGAAGTAAGATTAGATGATATGATATTTCATTCCAATTATTAATTATTACTTCATGCAAAATTTCAATACTCTCCAAGGGAATAATAATTGAAATAGAAAGCCTAATATTAACCTTAGCTTTAACATTCGTAAATGCTTTTATATTAATAGGTAAGGCAGGCTTTGGAAACCATTCAACTTCTTCATTGGAATCAAAAAACCCTTCATCACATATCAGAAAAAGCCTAGTTATCATTATAGATCTTTCTTGATTCGTCAGGCTACTTAACACCGGAAGGATGTGCACTTTAGTTGTGCAAGAAGTATCTTTTGTAGGAACACCACAACCAAAAATATAATCATGTAGTTCACCTAGACTATGATGCGTCCTATTATACTTAACAAGCTTGTGGTTAGGTGTATTAGGAGATGTGGGGTCGCTTATCGTTTCGTGGGCTGAATCGAATAACGTTTGCTTCGATCTTAGATTCCCACCATCTTGACAAATTAAGATCCTAAAGGTCTTATTGTTGAATTGATATGGCTTCAATTCGTTATTGCTAGTGGTCCCATATAGTTCTTCTCTTGAGAATGTATCTTCCACAGAGGTAAAATACGAGCTACTTGAAGCTGTATTTTGTGGCTGATTCTGCCCTATGTTCAAGTTTGATAAAGATTGTTGTTTGAATAATCTCCCTAACATCTTAATAAATTATGTTTGTTTTAGTTCTCAGGATTATATTACCCAGTTAATTACGGATATTCATCTCCACTTTGGATCATAAAATTTCAGAGTCAAATAAATTTAAACGAATAGGAAACCACCAATTTCACTCTATACTTTAATAAATAAATAAATAAACGTATCCCTATTCCTTAGATTTTGGATACTACAAGTCAACAAAAAAAAAAGATAAATAAATGTGCAAAAAGAGTAGTGAATATTTGTCGCTTAGTGGGCAGGAAAATCTATTTGCGAAATAACCGCTGGCCTACTACTATGTTGCATAATAATATAAACGCTTATTGGTTCGTCTATTATATATATATATATTTAGATTTTAGTAATCTATAGTTCTCTTAAGGTATCTTCCAAAGCTTGAGTTAAAATATCAGCATGTTTATTTTCAAATACTAAAGTTGGTCTTAATCTGATGGACTTTTCACCACATCCACCAATATTAACACCTTTAGCTCTGAAGGAAAGTAAAATCTTAGCTCTCACTTCAGGACTGACACAATCCCATGCAATGAAGGTACCAAAGTCCTTTCCTCTTAAGTTGAGTATCTTGTCAGGATGCTTATCAGCAAGTGTCTTCAAATTGTTGAATAAATAGTTACCAACTGAAGCAGTGCTTTCCACTAAGTTGTTTGAAGTGATTTGCTGATAGATTGCTCTAGCCAAAATTGCTTTAGATGGATCACCACACCAGGTGTTGAATTGTCTGAATGGCATGTTTGGTTGCAAATTAGGGTTGTTGAAATAGAAACCAGCTGCTTGGAATTTCTTTGAGAAAGTGACCATATCAGGTGGAGTGGATAAGTTCCAATGTTCATGTGCCCAGAACTTACCTGTTGCACCCACACCAGTTTGGACTTCGTCAACAATCATTAAGATTTCATGTTTAATGGTTATATCCCTTAATCCTTGGAAGAAGTAAGGCGAAGCATGATTATCACCACCCTCACTTTGAACTGGCTCAATAACGATAGCTGCCACCTTATTTGGTGGGTAGCTAGTAATTATGTTTTCAAATTCTCTCAAACAGCGATCTTCTTCTTCTTGGTTTTCCTTGACGAACTCTTCTAATGGATATTTCAATTGAGGGAATGGCGCACTTGGCCAGTCAAAAGCTGGAATGTCTAATTTATGGATGGCTTTAGATCTGGTGGTTGATAATGATCCGAATAATCTACCATGGAAGCCCTTATCGAAGGAAAGAATAACCTTATCGGAAGCACCTGGAGTCTTGTTTTTCATAACAGATTCCAATTCTTCACTAGTAAAGTCCATGGAGCCTCTTAATTTGGCATGCTGGTACATGAAGGCCGCCTTGTAAGCGGTCTCGTTGGCACAAGAACCACTTAAAGCAGTCCACACCTTGGACATACCAGGTGGAGCAGCTGCCAAAATACCCTGGTTCAAGATCTTTGAGTAATTTGAACTAGGGAAGCAAGCTAAGGCAGGTCTGTTTACCAAAGCATCAATCATTTCATCTGACTTAGCTGCCTTTCTCAATTCGGGGTTATTGTATCCCAAAGGGATAGATGAAATTTGAGCATAAACATCTAGAAGCTGGTTTCCGTCACAATCAGCAATATAGTTACCAACTGAATTGAAATAGTCGGCAACAAAGTTGGCAGCTCTATTGTCAAAGACTTCTCCTAATTCGTCATTTAAGGCTTTACTAGTTGGTCCTGGGACTGTTTCAGTTTTGATGACCGGGGAATGAGGTTCGTTGGGAAACATTTCGCTGGCAACCGAGTAGCTGCGAATCCCTAAGGACTTTACTCTTTGAAGTGCAAGTACTGTTTGTCTAGATCTAAGCATACAAGGCAATTGAAGTTGACGGAGTGTATGATATGAATAATAATCGAGAAGAAGTTTTAAGAATTGGACAACATTATATATTGTAGCGTTAACCTAGTTGAAGGATGTCGGTTTCCCCATATTAGGACCTCGACTTCCGTGCCCGGTAGTTATCAGTGCGCACTTAGCTAACAAAAACGGAAAAATATTTCTTGTTGAGCATGGCCCATATCCATTGTGTTTACCTCTAAGACTGGAATTGAAATGTTCTAAACCTATCGAAAAAGTTACCACAGAAGAGAATATTATGAGTCTACATAATACTTATCCCTAGTAAATAACCTAGGACTACAATATTATTCTTGAGAGCTAATTTATTGTGTTTGGAATAACCCTTCCATATTCATGACAAGGTACCATTCGTATTCTATAGGAATGTTATAAGAGTAGTGTATTCTATTTGATGCACAATAACAGTAGGAAGTGGCTTACCGTTAATACAACGGTGTCATTTTTCTACAGACAAGTAACGTATTTATAAATATATTTGTCTCAACTCATCTACCATAATTGTAATACAAGATTAAGAAGATTCTTAGCTTATATGTCATTAGTATGTGTAAAAGTCTCCTGATCGCTGATAACGTAGTTAAAATTAGAAGCGATAATATTTGATGAGATTGTCGTTCATGAACCAAACATGGCTGTACCTCGTGATATTTGGGATCATTATAATCAATAAAGGATACAATTAAAGGAATCGAAAAGAATAACAGAAGTATAATTAGAAATGGTTAACGTAATGGCTGATCAAAATGATCAGGATAGAGAAGACGTTCCTAAGAAGAGTCAATTTGTTAATATAATTAATAAATTAAGCCGTCAGCCTGAGTCGTATGCAAGAAAATCAAACTATACCTTCGGTAAGACATTAGGAGCAGGATCTTTTGGGATTGTTAGATATGCTAGGAACAATACCACTAAAGAAGATGTAGCTATTAAAATTATTTTAAAGAATGCTATAAAAGGACATGAAAGTATGATAGTTGAGGAATTGAGATTGCTACAGGAGCTCCACCATCCCAATATAGTAGGATTTAGAGATTGGTTTGAATCTAAGGATAAATTTTACATCGTAACTCAATTAGCCACCGGGGGGGAGTTATTTGATCGAATTGTGCAAAGGGGGCGCTTCACTGAACACGATGCTTCGTTAGTGATATTAGAAATGCTTGAAGCAATCCAATATTTACATCATAAGGATATTGTGCACAGAGATATCAAGCCAGAAAATGTATTATATCTTACCAAGGAGGAAGATTCGGGAATTGTATTGGCAGACTTTGGTATAGCCAAGAGATTGGGAACTCCAGATGAAAAATTGACCTCTTCTGCAGGCTCTTTTGGATATGCCGCGCCTGAAGTTATCATGGGGTCTGGCCATGGTAAGCCTTGCGATATTTGGTCTCTTGGTGTTGTCACATATACTTTGCTATGTGGATATTCTCCGTTCAGATCCGAAAATGTAAATGATTTCATAGCAGAAGTGTCGAATAATAATGCTGTTATATTTCATGCCGATTATTGGAGAGATGTTTCAAAGGATGCAAGAAGATTTATAATTAAAGCTTTGCAGTTTGAGCCCGATTTAAGACCGACTGCCGATCAACTCCTAGATGACCCTTGGTTGGTATCTGTTGCTTCAAGGCATAAGGAAGCAGATTTATTACCGAACTTTAAGAAGGGCTTTGATGCAAAAGCAAAGTTTAGACAAGCAATTGAAGTGGTTAAGTTGTATAATAGAATTAAGAAATTGAAGAAATTACAAACCGATGAAGATGATGATCCAAATGAAATTAATTTCTTTAACGAAAGCGGTGAACTAACTGGGCTGACTCATGGTTCAAAAGTGGAGAATACACCCTTACATAAATGGGATAAGCTTAAGCATTCCATAGGTGAAATAAAGGACCTTGACCAATCTGCTTCATCTCTATCAAAACTTCCTTTAAAATCAGCCAAGTCAACTGTTGCCGAAGATGCATTTATCCAATTGGTACATACAGCATCAAAAAATAAGGACAGAGTCAGTCAGTATAAGGATGAAGCTAAGTCCGATTAATCTTCCTACTTCTTTGTTTAGTTAAATTTTATTGCCGTACATGAAATTCTTTAATTGTACATGTGTTGTTTACGCTAGAAATGCCTAATTTAGATACGATAATACCACCTATTTTAAGTTCATATAACCCTCCTTTTGAATATCAATTTAGAGTTCCAAAAAAAAAAAATATCACATAATATAACATGTATTGTTTAAAAGGCACTTGTTAAAGTCCTTGTCGGTATTATGCAGCATCCGAACAATAACAAATAATAAGCCTTTACACTACATATGTGCTATTGTTCGATAAAAAATATTTCTAATTTTAACACAAAACTCAAAAGTCGGGGTCCAGAAAACCTTACCCTGGGACTAGACCTAACTACACCATTCGATATTATCCAATAATATATTATACCCATTTATATACCTAACCCTAAACTAAAATATACATCATTATCGTCTCACATTAAAAGCCAATGTTTGTAGGAACAAACTCCGGAAAAGCATCGGAACTCCAATTGGACATTTCTGTTGTTAAATCATTACCAAGAGGGAATTCATCCTGTTGTTCCATTTGAGTTTGAAAATTCATATTGAACTCGTCCACACTAGAATCAATTAAATTTGAAAATTCATCAATCATATTTCCTCCATTATTTGGAGCATTGTTATCATTAACAAATGCGTCTACTTCTGTAGCATCTGGAAGTAATGTATTCTTTGAAGTAAAATCAATAGTATTTGTAGGTACTGTAGTGTTCACTTTATCGTCATCTACCCTAGGAACATGATCGAACAATGAGCGAGATCTAACATTATATTTAGTTAAATCAGGGACTGATAATGCCTTATTGAAGAAGGTATTAGGTACAAATGATGATTGCATTTGATCATTAAAAAGGTTAAAATTTGTTGACATTACTGGTTGTGAAACCTCCAAAGGATCAATATTGGACTCAGGGTAAGAAATTATTGGCTCGTTTGTAATATTATTTTCATTCATACCTGAAAAGTTTTCCACGCTATCCACTGGAGATAATTGTTCTGTCGACACCATATTTGTAGCGTCGTTGGTATTAATTATAGCATCTGGAGAAATACGAACCTTCTTCTTTACTGGCTCCACAATCTCTGGTGATTCTGGAGCAGAAGAATTTATAGAAGTTAATGGTGTTTCGTATTCTGTTTCTTGATTTGCTTTAGATTTTTCATTATTATCTTTATAGTTCTTGACAAATTCCCAGCATTTGTCTCCATAGTTCTTTGGAGTAAGACCAGTTACCGACTTAAACACTCTGTGGAAGTGCCAAGCTGATAACTTTGACTTGGCTGCAAGTTCTTTAAATCCTAAAACACCTCCTCTTCTTCTTCTTTTCTTGGAACCATTTGGGCTATGCGATTCTTCGGGAGAACTGGGACACTTTGGTGAAAGTGGTTGAAAAACATTCATTGCAGCAGCTAATGCTAAGTGTCTACACGCTAAATCAACAAGTCTATAATGGTCCGAATCATTTTTTGAAATAGCAGAGTTATCAAAATCTTTGGAAAGTTTTCCATCGTAGTTGATGACAGGCACAGATGATCTTCTTGCCGCACCATAATTATTAACAGTTTTCATAACATCGTCGTGCTTCTTATTTTCAATAATATTCTCCTTGATCCTTTGATTATTCATTTCTTCATTTTCATCTATTAATGGGGGCAAAAATCCAATTTTTTTATTAATAGTAGCGACGCAGTCCACTAACAATTGAACATTGACAGATGGATAACTCAATGGGTCACAATGTGAACAAGGAGTATATCCCATTGACAATGCTTCCTTTGACAGCGTAACAAACTTGATTTCTGACTTTAAATTTGTAACTGGTCTTGCATCACAGTCTGGACGGCAAAAAAACTTGTTTAATTTATTGCAAACAAAAAATGAGCCGGCAGCAAAGGGATCGCTAAATTGATATGCTTTCCACTTAGAACTATCTAACAGGTAAGCCATTTTAATCTCAATGCTTAATTCTGATTATCCCCTAAAATAAAAATAAAAATCTAGTGAAGCTATGTTTGTAATCACTTTATTAAATGGAGTAAATTATACTTCACTACTATGTTGATCTAATAACTAAGATAAAAGAATAAATATAGTTTTCAAATATACCACACTTTATCCTTTGCACAATAATTTTCCAGTTGAAGTATCCTCTTACTTATGTTAGAGGGTGTGCGTATCAATTAGTTATCTTGATTTAAATACAAATCCTTCTTTAATGGAGATATGAGTTATTTATATCTAGTTCAAAAGGATGTTACTCTTTATAAGTAATCTGAAATAATATTATTAAAACATATAAAAGGCATGATAATGACGATATAACGCATCCGTAAAGGGATTGTAATAATCTGCATAATCAAATGAGCTCATGTTAGAATATCACACGCTCGTAACCGAGATTTCTTAATCATAAGCAAATTGACGGTATCCCGGCAAGTGGAGAGTACACATGTACAACGCCGCATATTACTTCTACGAATACAGATTACTAGTTTGCATGAAGGGATTCAGGTCTTAGACAATTCGAAAATGCTGGAAAACTTGTAGTGCTTATTTTGAGTACGCCTTCAAGTGAAAATTTAGAAATGACATAGGGAGGGGAGGAATTACAAGATCAAGGATAAAATTTATAGGATGTACATATATATGTGGCGGGTAATATTTAATAATTCACACTTCAAATGAATAGCGGCGCTGCACATGATCCTCATAATTTTATAATCATCACTAAAAGGCTATATCGAAACCCTCATGTTCGTCGAAGCTTCTATCTGACAAATTCTTAGACGCATTATGTATCTACGTAATTTCATCACAATGGCCAAGGAAACTTGAAATAAACCAATTGGTGATGAAACTATCTGAAATGGCGATGACTTAAAATTCCAGCATAGAATTCCAAAGAAGGCAATGCTCTTGAAGACTCATATGCAGGGTTTTTCTATTATTTACTGGCGCTGTATGCTGAACGCTATTGTGCAACCCCTATAGACAAATGCCGGAGTCCATCGTCATCTCAATAGACGTTTCCAATTTTCCATCAATTGATACAGCCAAACTATAATATTGGCAAACTGTTATGATTAACTAGATAAAATCTTTGAATAGTACTTCTACGTGAAAACCATGTAATCGACCCATATGAGTATACGGTCTAGGTCTTTGCATTTACGGGCTTTTTTTCCTCTACTATTAGCGGATGCTACCAAAAGCATTTACCAGTTCCAAATTACTTAATTTGATTGATTATTGGGGTTCACTTGTATAATCAGGGGATCTGTATTGTCATTAGGAAGAGGGCCAGGGACAAGGCCACTTTGAAGCATGCAAACGTAATGATTGTCTCATTTAGATAGAAGCCATGGAAGTCCATTTATTTGTCTTATGCATAAAGTCTGACATCAACTAAATTAGATCAATATACCGTTCTATATTAAACACGCCACAACTAAGACATCTGTGATTGTAATCTTGCGTCACGGTTAAACTTGTGTTAGTCGGTGCGGAAGATGGAGGTCGCTTTCTGCTATCGATTTATTCGGAAAACCACGGCTAAAGAGCGAGCACTTCTCAATCTTTAATCTAAGTAGTAGAGCACGTTTATCTGCTGATCTCTAGGGCTTTGAAAGCTTTATTCTTTAAATATTAAGACCAGTTGATTTTTTGCAATTTCTGTGGTATTAAGTTTTCAAGCTTTTCTTTTAACACATTCCGCTCTATATGTAGTACCTTCTTCAGAATGACGTAAAGAAAATAAATCGACCTTTGTGTAATAAATAGATGAGTACAATCAAGTTTAAAACTTATTATTTCCTAAATAATTAGGCTTTAAGAAGTGATGAAAGACTTCCTACAGGAAAGACATGGGGATGGACATGACGATACCCATAGTGCAGAACATTTCGCAAATTTAAAATATGGGTATTATATCATAGCAATCTCTGCATGCTATATTCTACTCCTTGTTATACCACACAAGTTACAAAATACTAACCTTTTCCGAATTGTAAGAACTAGAAGTATTATTGTGCCTCTATGGGTTCATATTGTATTTTGGAGTATTATCAGTCTCCTGTTTGGACTCTATGATTTAGACAGTGAGACAATTACCCACAATGTCAAGAGATTTGGCAGAATCTCATATGCTTTGGTTCCGTTAGATATTTTCTTAGCCTTAAGACCTAACTTCATAAATTATATGAATTTCATAGACTTACATAAATGGATCTCAAGAATAATTATTGTTACTGCACTTTTACACTCTATTGGATTCTCTGTCCATTGGATTCTTTCGGGTGAGTTCACCACTAAAATTGTGAATAAATGGAACCTTATAGGTGTACTTGTTGGATTTACAAGTCTTATCTTATTGTTTTCTTCCCTCAAGGTGGTTAGAAGGTATAATTATAAATATTTTTATCTTATTCATGGAATAACCTATTGGTCATTTTTGATCTTAATTACGTTGCATGCGAGACCAGGTGTTGGGTGGTACTCGTGTATAGGCATATTATTCATGATCTACCAATTGTATTGCAGGTATTTCAGATCATTCAAGATTGAATCTATGGATATTAAAGAGAAATCTGGATCATCGTTGCAAGTCATTAGTATACCTAAACCTATAGGATATCCAAGCTTTATAGCGGCATCGCATATTCGCTTGAATCATCCATGGAAATTCTATTTATCAACACATCCATATACTATCTCTTCTTCCGCTTCGGATACAAGTATCAGGTTGGTTGTAAAGAGAACACGCAATTTTAATTTATCTGATAGATCTCCAATTATTGTATCTATTCCATATCCTTGCTTTAGTCCAAACTTTTTTGAGAATAATGAAAAAACCATCATATTTTGTGGAGGATCAGGTATATCTTTTGGATTGCCTTTGCTTTCCGCTCTTGCAACCTATAATAGTGACGTAGAGTTGATATGG
This sequence comes from Schwanniomyces polymorphus var. africanus, assembly GCA_030563145.1. NCBI lineage: Eukaryota > Fungi > Ascomycota > Pichiomycetes > Serinales > Debaryomycetaceae > Schwanniomyces > Schwanniomyces polymorphus. The sequence continues at coordinate 83,170 of JAKUBG010000026.1, forward strand.
TGCGTTAAAAATGATGCTGATTTATTCGTTTTAAACCATTTTGATATTTCGAGAAAGATTAAAATATATATAACTGGGGAAAATCAAAGAACCAAGAATAGAGAAAATTCTAATGATATAGAATTGGAATCATTATCTTCTAGAGAATCTTTACTTGATAGTGACGAATTTAATACTGTTGATAAATCTTCATTTGAGATTAATTATGGAAGACCTGATTTGAAGACTATATTCGAACCTCTTCAGCAAGTCCAAGATAGAAATAACTCTTGGTTGTTTGCATGCGGACCCAATGGCCTTATTTCCGCTTCAGAGTGCTGGGCCAAAGAAAACAAAGTTTTGTTTAAGTCCGAACCATATGAAATGTAAAGAGAACCTTTAGATAGATTGTATAGATATATTAATAATATGAAAAAAAAAAATAGGAAAATAAAAGCTCGCACTCAGGATTGAACTAAGGACCAACAGATTTGCAATCTGCTGCGCTACCACTGCGCCATACGAGCATTTTAAAAGAAATATCAGCATATCATCATAATACCTAGCTTACGTATCACATTATATGCTTTTTTTTTGGAGATGTTGCAAATTAGGATTGAGCTTTTTCTTCGTAATAATATATTTATATAATATAACACTGTTTTCTATAGAATAAAAACTCCATAAATTTACTTATTTAGATCAGATATTCTATCCTAGTTATTAACTTCATAAGTTGCCAAACAATATGTGTGAGTATTCATATAAAAAATAGGCAAATAGTGTATTGTAAATACGTCTTAAATACAAGGTATACTAAAGAAACAAAGGGAAATAAATAGTTATGTATTGTTTAAAATTCCCGGTGTTTTCCTTATAATTAGTTAAAACTTGGATTTTTTAGGATTTATCAATGAATCTAAATAATATTCCTATCAATATAAGATTTCTTGGTTTAGAAAGAGAAAAGATTCATTTTTGTTATGTTAATGTATTTGAGATGGATGGTTTAATTCCACAATCCCTGATGACTATCGATTTATTAACTAGGACATATGGTAAGTCATCTGACCAAGACAGAAATCTGATAATGATCCCCTTTATTATCTTCCTTTTTGGTAGCTTACAGATGCTAATAAAGAAATAATTGACAGATGAAAAAGCTGCAAAAAATGGCGTGACATTAACAGAGGTAGCTGCTGTATGGGTTGCGTCTAAGTGAACAATTCAACAATTTCTATAGTGTATCGTAACTCTGAGAAGATGGTTGATGATTTCATCATAGCACTTCACTTATAACCCTGATGAAGATAAGAATTGCTTAGAAGAGCCAGGAAAAGCAAAATGCTTTACCGTATAATAGGTGATTGAATCTCTTGAATTCCCATAAGAATGATTTCTCTTTATCTATAGTGCTTATAATTAATCTCTATGATTATATATAGAGGCAGGAAATATATGTAATACTATGCAATGTATAGATTTAGCAAAGATATAACACATCCACTTTCTAATACTCAATAACCCAAGAGATATCTTCATAAAAAGTGTTCTAATATGCAACTGCAGGAAGAGTTTAAGACGGGTTCTAATATACATTAGCATGATTATCCTGATGCATATGCAGCATACTTATATTCTATCTTATGCCTGAGAGGAGCCCTCATATATTAAGATCTTTACAAATCAGATAAGCGTATACTAGTCAACATATTAACTATAATCTATTTATATTTTACTTATTTCTTTAGTATCACTTTGGTCGTCCGAAGGCTATATATAGTTACCTATTTTTGAAAAATTATGTAATTATCGCGATTAAGAAGGCCTATGTTCTAGAAAGTCATCATAAAAGGGTAATGTCCGTAAGGCAAGATCAAGATAGAAATAATGTTCCAATCCTTATCAAACCTTTACTTACATCTGAATTTACATATAATGACTTAACTACTTTAAATGATCCAAAAACAGCATATCTATCTCCTTTAGCAGTTATATCGTTAATAGATATGAATGCTTTCTTCGCTCAGGTTGAGCAAATACGATTGGACCTCACTGCAGAAGACCCCGTAGTATGTGTTCAATGGCTGTCCTTAATAGCTGTGTCATACGCTGCACGAAAATTTGGCATTAGTAGAATGGATACGGTGAAGGCTGCTAAAAGTAAATGCCCTAATGTTATACTAGCTCATGCTGCTGTTTTCAAAAAAGGCGAATCTAACTGGTCATATCTTAATTACATTCCATCCCAGGGAAATTATAAAGTTTCCTTGGATCCATATAGAAGAGAATCTAGGAAAATTATCAGGTTATTTCATCAGTTTTGTGATCTCGTAGAGAAGGCTAGTGTAGATGAATGCTACTTGGATTTTGGAAGATTAGTCTACAAAAAGTTGATACATTACTTTCCATTCCTTGAAGAAGGTACTGGAGGTGATAAATTACCCCCAATACCCTCAGAATTACCAGAATCAATACAATGGAAAGGTGAAGTTGTTTGTTCAGCAAATGAAGACACGCCTGTAATAAAAGATTGGGATGATATATGTATGATGATTGGGTCTCAAATATTGTTTGAACTAAGAGTAGCAGTATACAATAGTCTAGGCTATACTACTTCGGGTGGACTTGCAAGAAATAAAATCCTTGCTAAAGTTGCAGGAGGATTTAAGAAGCCTGATAACCAAACAATTATACGAACGTCTCTGATTGGAGTGTTTCTTTTGAATTTTTCATTGAATGATTTTAGTGGGATGGGAGGAAAGATTGGTGAATCAATATTAAGAACCTTTGATATACCCTCAGATATTAATTCTATTTCATTTATTAGGGATAACTACACTTTATCTGGAATTGAAAGCAAGTTGAATTATGATCCTGCACTATCGCTAAAGCTTTACAATATTGTTAGAGGTAATGTAAAACAAGAACTTGTGAATCGTATGGATGTGAAGTCTATGATGTCTGCTAAGAACTTTACAATAACATTTAATAAATTGGGAGATGCATTTGATTGGATAAGGGTATTTGTTGGTGATTTATACAACAGATTAATTGAATTAGATGAAGAGAATCTAAATTTATCGGAACTGGAAAATTCATCAGACCCTGTAATAATTAGGCCCAAAACAATAAGCATTCATATGACGACGCTTACAAATGTAAAATATTCAAAACAAACACAAGTTCCCGTTACCAAATCTCTAGAGACCTTGAAAGAAATACTAGAAGCTCTAGCTTGTAAGCTTTTTATCGACCTACTTGACGACAATACAAATTTGGAAGCTAAACACAATGGACGCAAAATCAGAGATCTAGATGAAAAGGACTTAAGAAACCATACAATTATTTCTCTAAGATTAATGACTTTAACAATTTCTAATTTTGTTAGGCAAAAAGATTCTAATTTAATTGATACTTATTTAAACAAAGGAAATGCAGACACATTATTAAGTGATAGAGGAGTTGGCTCTGAGAAGAATAAAGCGAATAAGATTCCAGACAAAGAATATTTAAAGAGACTCTTCGCTGAATATGAAAAAGACTCTACTAAAAGAAAACAAGAATCTCCTACTCTTGTGCCTGATGAAAATATAAAACAAAAGAAGAAAGAAGATATAAAAAAGAATAGGGATTATATACTGGAGCTATTTGAAAAATACAATGATGAAAATAACTTGGAGAATAAAGTCCAAGTTCACGGAAATACTGAAGACAGAATTATATCTCTGCACTCACCCAGTCTGCTGTTAGTAAGGAGTCGAAACTCAACTAAGAAATCTTCATTGCTAGATGAGTTACTTGAATTAAAATTCTGTCCCGAATGTAATAGTCCTGTTGATGATGCGATTGAACATAACGATTACCACGTTGCATTGAAGTTGTCTCAGCTGCTTAATGGATCAGAAGAGAAACGAGCAAGAAAAGATAGAAATATTGACCAGCCACTGAAAAAACTGAAGACTGGCAAGAAGCAGTGGACCTTACCATTTTAAACATTTCGTTAACATCGATAACATCATACGGTTTTGTGTCACAATAAATACCGCGGTCAAAAACTCAATAGTTGAATATTACTCCAGATTTTAAATACTATTGATTCATCATGTCAAGAGTAAATGAAAAGGCATTGCCATTTGCTAATGCTGCTACTATAGGTAAGTTACCTTCCATATAGACATTAAATAAACTTATACTAATAAAAACTAAGTGCGGGCACATCAAAAAGATGCATACTTTGAGTCTTCTCTTAGAAGTCAAATTCAAGATGTTTTGAACGTAATCAAGGGCCAAAGGTTTATAAACACGCATCCAGAGGAAATAACAACTGTAGCCAAGCTATTGTATCTATGTCTAAGCACTTTGATAGGTGCCAGAACACTCGGGGAAGAATATGTTGATCTTGTATATGTTAACAGGTCAGGAAAAAGACTTCCCAAATTATTGTCAAAAATTGCATTCATCGCTTCCTATACTGTCTTGCCATACTTCATTACAAAAATAGTGAGACGTTATAAATCAGAAGAAAATAATGACAGCTGGTACTATAAATTTTTCTCTTCCTACACCAAGATATTGGATACATTTGCTAACATTCACATAGCCATATTCTATTTCTATGGTAACTACTATACGTTGTCTAAGCGAATATTTGGTATGAGATATGTATTCGGCCACAATAAGGATGTTAAACAAATTAATCTGACCGGGAATTATTCATTTTTGGGAGGGTTAATTTTCACTCAAATTCTAGTAAAGGCTTTCTTGCAATATAAAGAATACATCGCAGAGAAGAAAGTGGTTATAAAAGATGCTTCTGCTAATCCTGATGTAATTACAAAAGTTGACGATTTACAAACAATATCAAATTATATAGAGTTGGAAACAGACATAAAGCTGAAAGTGAATATCGACTTGGAGGACCCAAACCAATTACCATATATTCCCGAAAATTCAAGAACATGTATGCTATGCCTTTCTTCAATGATTAATCCATCTGCGGCGTTATGTGGCCATTTTTTTTGCTGGGATTGTATCATTGATTGGATTAGAGAACATCCTGAATGTCCATTGTGCAAACAACAATGTTTGGAGCAATATTTACTTCCTCTTAAGTAGTTAGTTACATTTGCACATAATCAGCTATAATTAACGTGAGGTGCGCGCACCAGCTTTTTTTAAAAAACAAATTTGCTGAAGAAAACCTTTTTTTTGTTTACTTTTCAGTAAAGTTAGAAATGAGTCTGGGATTTAGTCTACCATACTCAAAGGGGACTGATGATGTATACGATCTTGAAAAAGTCGCCAACGATGATCATTATTCAACAACTCATAAGCCTAAAAAGGCTAATAAAGCAAAATCGATGATCCAGAACGTCATATCTTTAGCGCTTGATACGTTAATGAAATATAAGAAGATATCAATTGTTATAATCACTTTATTGTTCTTATCGTTATTTACATCCATGCCATTTGTTCCACATTTAATATCCAGCAGTCCTAAGGTGGCGATAATCTTAGCAGCGAATGAAGGAGGAGGAGTGCTTAAATGGAAGGGGCCACAAGAATGGTCTATTGAAAGATCATCTATTGCCAATAAAAAGCATTATGCAAATAAGCATGGATATGGATTATCCATTAAGGATATGACAATCAAGAAAAGGTATTCTCACGAATGGAGAGAATCATGGGAAAAGGTTGATATAATGAAACAAACCATGGCCCAATATCCCGATACTGAGTGGTTTTGGTGGTTGGATTTGCATACTTATATAATGGAACCACAGATTTCGTTAGAAAGTCATTTCTTAAACGACTTGGAGAATGCTACTTATAGAACTCTTGAGACTTTTAACCCATTAAAATTACCTATTGATATACCATTTGTTGATTTAAACAGTCCTATAGATATGATAATAACACAAGATTGTGGTGGATTCAACTTAGGTTCTTTCTTAATGAGAAGGTCTGAGTGGTCTGAATTACTTTTGGATGCTTGGTGGGATCCTGCCTTATATGAACAAATGCATATGCAATGGGAACACAAAGAACAAGATGCTTTAGAGACATTATATTCTACAAATGCGTGGATTAGAGAAAGGATTGCCTTCTTACCATTAAGAGCTATAAACTCATTTCCACCTGGAGCTTGTTCTGAACAAGCCGATGATCCTAGATATTTTTACCAGGAACATGATTTTGTAATTAATATGGCTGGTTGTGAATGGGGAAGAGATTGTTGGAGTGAAGTTGAGCATTACAAAGCATTATCAAAGAAATTACAGAAGAGGTGGTGGAAGTTTTGGTAAATAGATTCTTAATAAATAGTACAAGATTATTCATAAATTGTAGTTTATCGAAAATGTCGTGCGCGTGACAAATAATTTTATATAAACATGTAAAATGAATTGTTATTCTCTAGAACTATCTATAATCATTCATAATGTCAGATAATTTTTGGTTTGATGATAATGCATTTTTGAATAATCCAGGACAGAATGATGAGTCAAATACGCCAAATAATGAGAGTTTTATAAATAATATATTTGATCAGGATATTCTGAAAGAACCTCTGCGTGTCAACCAACTACAAATGCAACTGCAATCGCCAGGCGCCCACAATATGAGCCAAGGTCCCCAAAAGCAGGAGAATATGCCTCAAGTAGGCGATCAGCAAATGAATTTGAATCCTCAGCAATTCTTAAGACAATCAGAAGATCAACATACCCAGAATGCTTCTATAAGAAGTCAACAAGCTCTTGACCAAGCAAAGAAGGACCAATTAATGAAAATGAGACAACAAATAATGCAGCAGCAGATGCTTCAAGCTCGTCAGAAACAGGTTCAATCCCAGGGTCAACCTCAATCTCAACCTTCGTCTACATCTCAGCCAAAATCACAAGCCTCTCCCTATAATAATATTAATTTCATGAATAGTTCTAACTTGACACCACAAGCACAGAATCAGGCTTTTATGAGACTTCAAAATATGGAGATTAATGAAGGATTGTCTGCAAGAGAGCAAATTCCAAATCCTAACAAACCAAATCAGCAGTTTATGGCTCAAGGTCCTATGAAATTCAATAATACGTCTATGCCCCAGAAGGGCCCCACACAGGTTGGAAATAACACAAATACTTCATTTCGTCATACAACGCAAGGTCAACAGCGCCCCCAAGGCCAACAACACCCACAACAAGGTCAACAAGGTCAACAACACCCACAACAAGGTCAACAACACCCACAACAAGGTCAACAACTTCCACAACAACTTCCGCAACAACTTCCACAACAGCACCTACAACAACACTTACAACAACACCCACAGCAACACCCACAGCAACACCCACAGCAACACCAACAACAACACCAACAAGCTCAGCAACCTCAACAACCTCAACAACCTCAACAACCTCAACAAGCACAACTTCCTCATCAGCAACCCCAGAACCAACATCCCGGGAAGGCTTCTCCTGCTCTATTAGCCCAAATGCAAATTGAACTCTTCTTAACCATTTTGCAAGATTTTATGAACCAAAGAGGAACACCAATTACTCAACCTCCTATCATTAATGGTAAGAGAATTAACCTTTTTTTTGTATATATTTTATCACAAAAGCTTGGTGGATCACAACAATTGATTAAAGCGTTACAACAGCCTAATTCTCAGCAGCCGAATCCGTGGTCTATAATAAGTCAAAAGTTGGGATTGTATGATGGAATTAATACTGTTCAAGATGTTTCAACTAAACTTAGGATTGATAAAGAGTTAAGTAATTGTTACATACAGTATTTATTTCCATACGATCAGTATTTTAATACGCCAGAAGGTCAAAGGGATATTCAACAGAAAAGAGTTCATTTTCAAAAACAGATTTTAGCCAAATTTCAACAGAAGCCCGACCTGTTGCGTCAATCTCAACAATCACCACAGCTTCAGCAATCTCAACATCATCAACAACCTCAAATCCCCCCACAACATCAACAAACACACCAGCCTCATCAACCACAACAACCTCTACAAGCTCAACAATCTCAAATTCCACAGCAATCTCAAATCCCGCAGCAACCACAACAACCTCAGGCATCACAAGCAGGATACCAGTTCGCTGTTCCAAATTCTCAAAACATTTCCAAAACGTTTCCTACGCAGTCGCCAATGAATGTTTCCCAATCTCCTGTAATTAATAACATTCCTACACCAGCGATGAATCAAAGTCCTGCATCTATTCAAGGTAATACGCCATCTATTCATGGCAACACTCCACAACTAAACAATATGCCTGTATCAGCAGCCAATTCTCCAAATGTTATTCAATCTCCATATGTACAACAACAGCAACAGCAGCAAATATCGAGGAGTAATTCTGTTCAAATGAATCCTCAACCAGTCCAGTTTATTTCTCATAATCAACTGAGAGCATCCCCGGCAGTTTCGAGAAAACCATCTGGATCATTAGCTGGAAAAACTCCAAAATTGGCCGAAAAGGATGTTCCTTGTGCAAAAGAAACTGAAACTAAAGGTCAAACGATTGTAAAGAATTATGTTCCGAACAAGAAGAATATTGACTATTATGGAGGTTACGATATCAAATCCCTTTCTAATATTGCTGCTGAAATAGAAATATCAAAGCCAGTGTATTTGTTTGCACCTGAATTGGGTACCACTAACATTCTGTCATTGACTATGAGTTTGAAGCATAGCACGAAGCCAGATAATGGAGAAGTGGTTAGTGCCTTAAATTCCCTTTTAGTCATAACTTCAGATTCAAACTATATGTTCAAAATTAATGATTGTTTGGAACTTTTGGAAACATTAGCCAATCTTGGAACAAGCTTGGTAGATATTATTACTAATGACAAAGCCGGCACATTGCCAGACTATTCTGAAGCTGATGACTTGAATCAAGATGATATTGAAAAGGTCTTTAATAAATATAATACAAAAAATGAAAATATGGTGGGCGAAGATATAACATATATTGTTGATTCATTGACTGGTGAGGTAGTTGAAGATGAAGATTCGGATGTCGAAATGGATAGTATATTTTCTTTGGACGAAGTGAAAACAAATAGTAGCACACCTACTGGTAATTTGGTGAATAGTGCACAAAAATTTGAATACTTGGATTACTTGAATTCATTGATTGCATTTAGAGAAGAAAATAAATACCATTTCTCGAAAGTGCAAACTAAAAGTGCTAATGATAGACAAATTATGCTTGTTGATGAGTTGGTTACAATTACTATGATTCTTAGAAATATTTCATCTGTTGAAATTAATAAGATACCAATGGCTTTTGATACATGCTTTGTTTCATTCCTATTTAAAGTAATAAAATCTTTAGGCACTGATCTGGAAAAGTTCATTTTTGAAAGAAGAAAGATATGTCTAAGAAAGGACTGTCTTATGATTTTGAATAATATCTCATTTCATCTTCATTTGCAATCGCTAGAACAAGCTTTCTTATCGATAGCATTAGTTTCCCTGTTTGGTGCTAAATATGAAGGATCTCGGATCCCCAGAGCTCCATTGGACGTCTATAGTTACTTACCCTTCGGAATAGATTCTTTGACAAAGCTATTAGTGAGAGAGCCTCCTAATAGATTTTTATTGCAAACTGTATTACTGGGAGGTATATCTACTTGTGCAACAGGGAATTCAAATGGGTGCGAAATAACTGATGAGGACAGGAAAACTACATTAGAGTTGATGACATTGTACTTGGGTCAAAATTCTAGCGGAACTTTGATGGACAGAACCCTACAATTACTTTTTAGTGTTATTCCGTTTGAATGCTCGAGTTTTGAAATGTCAAAATTTTTCCTTACAAAAGTATCTACTGCTTCGCAAAGTTTATTTGGAATTAAGATATTATTGGATATGATATCTGTAGATGATAACACCTCCCCAATTCAAAAAGCTTCGATCAATTTGCTTGAAAATAATAAGGAGCCATTACTTCTTAATTTTTCAAGAATTGCAGTATCGTTAGTCCATGAAACTTCTAAGATCCCATCAAATACAAATGAACACAAATTACTAGTAATGGTATTGACAAACACTTTCCTAGTTTTAAACACTTTAATAAGTCATGTGGTTACTATATATCAATCCGATGAATCATCTCTGATTATTCAAACCATCGAGGATTTGTCTAAGTTGTGCCGTATATTACCTGATCTGAATATCACGTTGAACGACCTTCTTAATCCTGGTGTTGATACGCAATTGAGTGAAGAAGTAGTAAGGTTTCTGTTTTTGTTGAAAAGACTTACTGGCTAGCCATGTTCTAATACTATTAATAGATTATAAGTGAATTTCTCCACAATTTGATTTCGGAAATAATTTCTGATATCTGTAATATAAATGCCTAATATACAATGTAAATATTCCCTTAAATCCTAACTAAGCGATGATAATGAATTAGATACATTACTAACTATACGGTGATTTTGAATTAGAGACAAGTATGAAGAGACAAGAGATTTCAATTCGGTTTATTTATTGTTTAACCGTGTCACATTGTTTCTTATGTTAAGATGTATGGAGAAAATACGAACTGAAAGAGGGGTATTTGCAAATCAGGGGTAACTGTCATGATCAATGCATGGTTAAATGGCACTGTGTTACTTACGCATGCCAATGTCAAGCATAACGCATTATAAGAACATATGCAAGAGATCTTGGATGACTCTCATCTCATCTGAACTCCAAATTGATCTGCTGATATTTTAGTTGGTATGAATAAATTGAACTTGGTTTACATTTTTGAATTTATATTTGACTCTAACTTCTGGCTCGCCCTTATCCGTACCACTATTTATATTAAGCCTAATATACTTTTTCCATCTATTTTTACCAGAACTTCAACTCACTATAGCGATTAAAGCAGTATGCTACTGCAGGCTATAAATTGATTCAGTAATCTTTTTTACTCTGTTACATATAGTGTAAAAGTGTAAGTTCTAAGCATGCAGTGCATATATGCTATTACCAATGTAATATATGCATACGCCGCTCGCAGTTCTTAAGTAGCCAAACATACCCCAAGTTTCCCCTAATACCAAACTGAATATATTTGGTGGGTAGATACAGTATTTTTATAATTCGCTCATAGTTCCGGTTCAAATATATTCATGTTATCGGTGGATGATCATAATATTGACCATTAATATTTAATACTAATCTGCAAATATGTGCATACTAACCTGCAAAAGATCATAACATGAGTGATAGCTCAATAAATATGAGTATTGAATCAAATGATAGTCTTAACTTGGAAGATTGTCTCGAGCACTTATTTACTGTAAGGGTAGGAAACTAATGAAGCGTATACGCGCGCATTTGGAATTTTTGTAAGAGTATTGAAGACTTATAGTAAAATGACCGATTGTAAAGAATAATTTAAAAAAGAGATAATAGATCTCAAGGCAATCTCTATTAAGGAAGTTGATACTTCTCAAGAATTTATGACTTATATATTCTTTTGCAATTAAACAAAAATTTCATGAAAAGACTGTCGAGAAAAAGTTTTCAGCTTCTCTGGCTGCAAATATCCTAGAATTCCAAAGCAAAAAACTTATAGAACAGACAATGAGCAGCAATACAGTGATCTAAATGGAATACCAGTTAACTCTAGAAAGCTTGGTAGAAGTCTATTTTCCATTCTGAGGGAAGCCTCAACTCTCACCTTGATGGAATGGTAAATAGTCCCCAAGGAAATTTATGGATTTAAAGTTTTGTTCTTCTACAGTTCAGGAATTGATTAGTTCCTTCTGCAAAATTTCTAGAAAAGATAATCAATGAACTATTTGAATGATCCGAGCGATGGAACTGATTCTTGATTTTTGAAAAATTGTGTTTTCATTTTGAAGTTGGTTTCAATATAGGCTGGAGAATAGACGGGGTTGGGTAATTGAGAGTACCATAACCATAACCAATGGGACTGGGTCAGGTATTACAACACATTTTTAAGTTACCCCACAGAGGTACTGATCTAGACGGGAAATAAAATGAGATTGGAGGGTATATATTTTAAAAATCCATCTTTAGTTGTAAAATTAATACAATATAAGATTTATACACTTCAAAATATTATGACTATTATTGAAACTTTGAGGTATTGTTGCTGATAGTATAAATATTATCCATTTTGATATTCTTGCTCAAAGTCTGATAAGTTCCGAACTCTTGGTATGAGCAATTCCGAGCCGGTAATTTGAGTATAGCTGTTTTAATCATAGTTAAAGTTTAGGCGGGTAAGTTTACTTATATTGTTAGATTTGGAGCACGTGCACATACCCTGATAGTTTGTACTGGCTGGATGCTTATAGACAATCCAAATTGTATTGTTATAACCTTTTGACATCATTTAAAATTGGCATAAGGCTAAATAGCTATCATAAAAGGGTTGTTTGAGATGGACCCTGAAAAGATGGGGGGATATGGTTCTGGTAGGTCAATATTTAATATATCTACTGGGATTATTAAAACCTTCTTGGTAGCTTTAGTTGGAATTGCATCATTATTTATAATAGTTTTCAGAGTTGGAACACAAGGAAATATATGGAATACCAGCATACTGCATCCTTCTATAAAGAGTGGTTCTATTAAGATAATTGAACCAACAAAAGAATATAATGAACTGGTTAAAAAGCTAGGTTTAACACCTAAGAATATCATTGAAATTCCTACAGAATTTGGAAGCCGAAAGATACATGGTAGGTTTATTCACATCACCGACTTCCATCCTGACCCGTACTACAAGGTAGGAAGTGATATCGATAATATGTGTCATAGTGGTGAAGGAAGTGCAAGTAAATATGGGGATGCTATATCTGGTTGTGATTCTCCTATGATACTCATGCAAGAAACGATTAACTGGATGGTGGAAAACCTTAAGGATAAGGTTGATTTTATAGTGTGGACTGGTGACAATATTAGACATGATAATGATAGAGATTTTCCTAGAACTGAGCAAGCAATTCTTGAGATGAACCAGTATGTTAGCGACAAGATGTACGATGCGTTTAGTGATCCTGATGAAAAGAATCCAATGAATATGGACGTTTATCTTATTCCATCTCTTGGAAATAATGACATCTTCCCACATAATTTATTTGCTCCAGGACCGACCCAAGAAACTAGAGCATATTATAAAATATGGAAGAATTATGTTCCACAAGATCAATTCCATACATTCAATGATGGGGTTTATTATTTCAAGGAAATTATACCTAACGAGTTAGCAATTATTTCCTTGAATACATTATACTTATTTGACTCAAATCCATTGGTTGATAATTGTGATGATAAGAAACAACCTGGATATTTATTGTTCAGATGGTTGGGACATGTCTTAAAAGAATTGAGAGCAAGAGATATGAAAGTTTGGATAACTGGACATGTTCCACCAAATGCTAAAAACTACGAGGAAACATGTTTAAGAAAATATATTGTCTGGATCCACGAATACAGAGATATTATAATTGGTGGTCTTTTTGGACATATGAATATTGATCATTATATACCATTAGACTCGGTGGCAGCATACAAATCGTTGAAAAAAGATTATGCTATTAAGGATTCTGAATTTGCTGATGACGATGTGGAATTATTAGCCAATACTGATTACGGTGAGAGCTTGGGTGATGTAAGAATTCAGGGTGGTGTTCCCTATAATAAAGCCAAGTATATGACTAAAATTAGAGAGGAATATTATGACGGTATAAAAGGGAAGAAGAAAAGTGGAGCATTTAGTGAAAGGTATGCAATTGCACATGTTAATCCTAGCGTAATCCCTACCTTCAATCCTAGTATTAGAGTATGGGAATACAATACCACTAACCTAGAAAATTTACTTGAGGCTTCTTCAAACAAATTTAGCAGTTGGGGTGAATATTTCGAGGGACTTGATAAATTACTTCAGGATTTGAAGGAACAAGATGATAATGAGATACTTGACGATATGAGTTATGATGATGATTCTGAAATATCTATCGAAAAGAAAAAGAAGCACAAGAAGAAAAAGAAGAAGAAGAAGGACAAGACAATCCCACCCAAAATGCCGAAGAAGCAGCCTTTGGGACCGGCATATGTGCCCCAAACATTTACGCCTGAAAGATATGTTCAATATTATGCAGATTTAGAAAGTATTAATAATGGAGATAAAGATTTTGGATACGAAATTGAATATTCAACTGATGATGCAATGTACGACTTAAAGGCTCTTACGGTTGACGAATGGATTACTCACGGTAGAAAAATTTCGTCTAAAAATAGTATGAATGACTTCAAATTAACCGAAAAGATGTGGAAAGAATATGTTAGAAATGCATTTGTTAGTACAGATTATGAAAATAAAGGATATGGTTAATATAGCTACATCCTTGTTGATTTATACTATAGCCGATTTATGGCACCTTTTATATGTTTTGTGACCACATGAATATAATTCAGGGGTTTGCATCTTTTATTATTGAAATTCTTTCCAAGAAAGATTTAAATCAATTTGGTGCGTCTTTAAGTATTTAGATGATCAGAAAAAGCTAGCTACGATACACAAATATATATATTTATATCCACATCATTCATGAAATATGAAAATATACATGTCTTGTCAATTATAGGGCGAAAAATATTTCATTCATTATACATGTTATCGTATGCTTCTTTATTGCTGGGATATGAAATGATTAGAATTTACTTTTGTGACGATATTCATAAACACACATGAATATTATAATCTCTATGGGGCCTGAACTTATCTCTAATATTACTCGATACGATATTTACTGCAGAACATTTAATATTCTCACGTGCGTATTATTAGGGTTAGGGCTCTGTACTATTTCTGTAAACTGAAAAATTTTCGTTAGTGCGAATAGTATTTTTCAGACGAACTCGAATCCTAGATTTTGGTTTTAAATCTTCTTTACTATACTTTGGGTCCATTAAATATTCCTATCGTCAATTAATAACAAGTCGAAATGGGTGGTGCTCGTGATAAGAAAGTTGAATACTTCAGCAAGTTAAGAGAATTATTAGAAGAATACAAGTCTATCTTCATCGTTGGTGTTGATAATGTTTCTTCCCAACAAATGCACGAAGTCAGAAAGGCTTTAAGAGGTGAAGGTGTCGTCTTAATGGGTAAGAACACCATGGTTAGAAGAGCCCTCAGAGGTTTCTTATCTGACTTACCAGACTACGAAAAGTTATTACCTTTCATCAGAGGTAACGTTGGTTTCATTTTCACCAACGGTGACTTAAAGAACATCAGAGACATTGTTGTTTCCAACGTTGTTGCTGCTCCAGCCAGAGCTGGTGCCGTTGCTCCAAAGGATGTCTGGATTCCAGCTGGTAACACTGGTATGGAACCAGGTAAGACCTCTTTCTTCCAAGCTTTAGGTGTCCCAACCAAGATTGCCAGAGGTACCATTGAAATTGTTTCCGATGTTAAGGTCGTTGAAGCCAACACCAAGGTTGGTCCTTCTGAAGCTACCTTATTGAACATGTTAGACATTTCTCCATTCACCTACGGTTTAACCATTGTCCAAGTTTACGACAACGGTCAAGTCTTCCCAGCTTCTATCTTAGATATCACTGATGATGAATTAGTCGGTCACTTCGTTTCCGCTATTAACGTCATTGCTTCTATCTCTTTAGCTGTTGGTTACCCAACCTTACCTTCTGTTGGTCACTCTGTTGTCAACCACTACAAGAACGTCTTAGCTTTATCTATTGCTACTGACTACACCTTCGAAGGTTCTGAAGCCATCAAGGACAGATTAGCCAACCCAGAAGCTTATGCTGCTGCTACTCCAGCTGCTGCTGCTTCCGGTTCTTCTGCTGCCGCTGAAGAAGCTGCTCCAGAAGAAGAAGAAGAATCTGATGATGACATGGGTATGGGTTTATTCGATTAAACTCATAAAGATTAAATAATTTAATTTTGTATACCGTATCAATATAAAGTAATCTTCTAGTAATTATTTGTATTTTCGAGATTCTCGGGAATAAGTAAAGCCGGCTAATCCCCAGTTTATCCCCAACATTTCATCGTTGTTATACACATATATTCATAATTTACAGCATTTAATATATCCTTAGAAATGACAAAACACGTAGTAGGAGCTCTTCAAATTGGCTCATCTCCAAAAGGTACCCAAGACACAATTGGCAAGATCTTGAGTTATGAAAAAGAAATCATTGACAATCAGATTAAGTTATTAGTGTTGCCAGAAGCAGTAATTGGTGGATATCCAAAGGGATCTACGTTCGACACCTATGTTGGCTACAGATTAGACAGCGGAAGGAAGGAGTTTGCAAAATATTTCAAGGAAGCCATTACTATCCCTGGCCCAGAGATAGGCGAATTGGAGGGATTAAGTAAGAGAACCGGTGCAATGATAGCCACAGGGGTGATTGAAAGAGATGGCTCTACATTGTATTGCACGATAGTATACATTGATCCTGATGTGGGTTATATCGGTAAACATAGAAAGCTAATGCCTACAGCTTCAGAACGGTTAATATGGGGTCAGGGGGACGGTTCGACGCTTTTTACAGCAAATCACAAAATTCTTGGTAATATCGGCGGTGGTATCTGTTGGGAGAATTACATGCCTCTTTTCAGAGCGTCGTATTATGCAAAAGATCTTAATATATATATTGCACCCACTGTTGATGAGCGTGAGATATGGCAATGCTTAATCAGAACTATAGCAACTGAGGGTCGTCAATATGCAATTACAGCTGTGCAGTTTTTGCCGCCTGGTAAGGAAATTGGTATGGATTTACCATCATGGGATGCTGAAAGAAATACCATAAATGGCGGTTCATGTATTGTGAATCCATATGGTGAAGTGCTTGCGGGTCCTCTTTTAGGCAAAGAAGGATTAATCAGTGCAACTATCGACTTAGACACAATCATTGAATCTAGGTATGATTTCGACTGTAATGGCCATTATTCACGTAATGATATTTTTGAGCTACGTGTCAATGAAAAACCAATGAACGGGGTTTCTTTTAAGAATTGAAATGTTTCTGTGGACATTCTGTATCTTTTTGATCAATTTTGCGACCACAAATTGCAGTAATTAGAAAATTTCTCAATAAACAATTATTCATAGCTTCCGATTATAAGAGTAATGAGTTCAACTTCAAGCTTGTTGCTTCCAACCTACGCTGGTTATCCTAGTCCTTCGGAGTCATTGAAAGAAGAATTTATGGAAACTGATGAAAAAATCATTTCAATCACCATTGCGAAACTAGATAATATGATATTTGAAGCCACACATCTATCAACTTCAATTAGTTTCCTGATATGTTCTTCCATAATAGCTGTTATTAATGATTTGCTCGTATTAATTGGGCAAAATGAATTACATCATAGATATCCAAGCGATATTTTGGAATCTCGATTCACGAAATTACTACGTATGTTAATAATTAAATCATTTTTCAGGGTTATTAAGAGATCGAGGAGCTATAATAAATTGCTATTGGTAGTCACCCCATGTTCATTTGAATTCATTTCATCCTTATTGGGTTTTTTATACGAAACTGCAAATTATTATAAAATTCAGTTAGAAGACGAGGTAACTCTAGAAATATTATTAAATATTAAAGAGTTAAAAATTGCATTCAAAGAATATAGACTAGCAATAACACCCATAGATGAATCGAAGTTTCATGTTTTAAAATTAGATCAATGGCAGCTTAGTCTGTTAGATAATTCACTTCATCAGATGAACATAACTATTGTAAAAAACTGTCATCTTTCAAATGCACTTCTATATGTCTTGAGAGATGAAAAAATTACAATCAATAGTATAGAAGAGTTTGAAATACTATTTCATAGATACCATGAAATAAATGACGTTACTATTCGAAGAAACTTTTACATGTTATTTAGAAGTTTAATTAGTAAGGTTTCCTGGAACAATCCAAATTTTGATAAGTACCCAAGACTATTGAGAATTCATAGAGAAATAGACGAATGGCTTACAATAAATAATGTCTATTCAAATAAATCAGGAAAGACCACGAGCGCATCTTTGTTACATCATTCACCAGAAAGTCATAAGGCCCGTGTCAAAGAAATTAGAATGTCTTTCTTAAATCCAGCTACAATAGCAGCTGAAAAGACAACTCTACTGCCATTTAGGTCAAATTTTAATTCGTCATCTGAGATTAGAGATATTTATTCTATGGATCACCTATCTGAAAATTTGAGCTTAATTGCTCCAAAAAATAAAAACAGGATTTGGAAGGTATTTAGAAGGTTCAAAATAAGCTGGTTAATCAATATTAAGAGAAAAATTCTTACAATAGTATCTTAAATGTTAGAATTTTGTTTAGTATGTTATATACGATATATGTACAAGATAGTATAGTAAATTATGCAGTGAACTTAAATTAATCTCTTCTTCTGATAAACTCTTGTGGTTCTTCATAAATAGTCTTGGCTTCGTTGATTACTGGCTTTGCCACTTGTTGAGTCAACTTATTAGGTTTTGGCCATTGTTCTGGTAACAAGCCTGCTTTTTTGAATAAGAAATTCACACGGTCAGAGACATCTGCACCAACACCTAACCAATACTTAGATCTGTCAAAGTCTAATTCGATAGCCTTGTAAGGCTTAACACCAGAAGCCTTTTCTTCAGGAGTTAAAGGAATTGGAACTGGGTTGTAGGTACCTAAAACTTCAATAGGTAATTTATTACGAGATGATCTTTTGTTAGCAACAACAATATTATAAAGAGGCAGGTATTTTCTACCAAAACGGGCTAATCTTATCTTTATTGGACTGCTCATTTTCCTTTGTAGTACTGCTATGAGTTATGTCCCATCAGCTTAATGGCCTTGACCGACTTCATTTTTAATGATGAAAAAAAATTGTGATCACGTGATAGATGTATTAAAAATTTCCTATGCAATATAAACTACTATATATATATATCTAAAGCTTCTTTCTAGATTTAAACTTTTGTTTAGGTTTAGATATTTTATTACCTGATACTTTACCCTTGAAGTTCTTCTTTGCTGGCTTTTGTTCAGCTTCGTCTTCGGATTCACCCCAGTCTTCTTCATTGTCTCTGGACTTCTTGAATTTCAACTTGTTTCTTTGACCTCTTACTGGTTGTTGCTTAATGGCATCTAAGTAAGCATCGACACCAGATCCTTTACTTGCTAATGGATCTTCTGATTCACCTTCTCTAAATACCAACTTACCATTCTTACTTGGGAATTCAGATGTTTTCTTCAATAATTCGGTCTTTGAAAACTTCTTTGGTTTAGAAGAAGATATATGGGTTAAAGTTTGACGGTCCAATAAGTTCAATGGTTCGTCACCAGTTTCTAAGATAAATTGGTCACCCTTACCCTTCTTACCGGTATTATTGTTGGTTTGTTCTTCATCCTCAGAGTCATCGGAGTCATATAAAGCTTCTTCATAAGCAGAAACAAACTTTCTCTCAGTAGTACCGGTTTCTGCTCCTTCTTGCTCCTTTCTCTTGGCTCTATTTCTAGTCTTTTTGATATTAGCCACTAACTTCCTGTCTTCTTCTGGAATAGCATTTTCAACTTCTTCAATACCAAACTTTCTGATCAATCTTTCTAAAATATGCTTAACTTTTGACTTGAAATGACCTTTGTGTTCATGAGACCATTTCATGAGCTTCTCCAAGAGCTTGTTTAAATTAGCTCTAACAATATCTTCTGGTAAACATAAAACTTCCACTTTAACAAAACCAATAGCAGATTTTGCAATTTCTCTTGCATTGTGTGTTAAAAATAACTCAACGGTGGAGGAAATTTCAAGAAGTACATCTGTAGATAATTCACTCTTGAATTCAAAAACTAAACAAGATAAAGCTGTAATAGTAGCAGATATCATATGTGGAGTTTGAGCAGCTAAACCAGCACTTACCATGGTAAAGTATTCAGTTAAAGTTGCTTGAGAATCTGGAGTATCAGGAGCAAAACCAGGTACTCTGGAATTTACAATTGTACCACCATTTGACATGATTTTACCCATTTTAATCAAAATAGAATATGACAATTCTCTAGTCCTTTCATTGGTATCTTTTGTAGTCAAGATAATTTCTTGTAAAATAGCTGGAATAAAGAATAACTCACTTTGAGGTAAGATATCTAAAAGTAAGTTAATGGAAGTTAATCTTGAAGCTCTGGCAGAATTGTGAGTAGAAGTAGAAGTTTCTATTAAGACTTTTTCGATTTCATTGATGAAATTAAGTATAGATTGCTTTCCTTCTTCAGTCTCAGCTAATCTAGCAAGTACCCTATAAGATCTCTTTTGCATTAATGCTTCATTATCAGGACTAACTGTGGTTGAAAAGATAGAGAATAAAGCATTGTGGGAAGATTGAGGGACATACTTTGCCATGGCCACAACTAAGTCCATCATTGTGAAACTTAATTTTGGAGTAGTGTCTTTAGGATTAGACTTCTTGGCTGCATCACTCTCCATTGCATTTTTTAATAAGCCACAAACTTTATTAAATGTAGTCTCCAAATCACTCTTTGGGATAATTTGAAGATAAGAATTAATACTCTCTAAAATAAATCCTCTTGCTTCTGGTAAGGTAGAAGAGAAGATATTAAAGAAAACGGATAAAATATTAGATGCTTTGGTGGATAAGTATTCTAAAGCTTTCTTAGATTGATCAATAGAGAACTCTTGTTGAACAAGTAAATCATCAGCTAAAGCACCTTCACTATATGCAAGGTTCGATTCAACTAAAAGCCTTAAAGCATGGCAAATAGGGACTCTTAATTCAACTTTAGAATACATAATGTCTGAAAGGTTAGCAGCAAATTCATCATCAAAAGCTTGAGTTAAATCTTTCGGTAAATCACAGAAATGTGGTAATAATGACCATATTTGATCAATGATAGTTTGGAAGATTTTAACATTCATAGATTCCTTATTAGAGGAGTTATTAATCTTTTCCTCTAAGAATTGAACCAATGGAAGAATTTCAGACTTGTAGAATCCCAAGTTGGTGAATCTTACGTTGTCTCTCAAAATTGGTAATAACCATGCTCTACCAGGTTGGGTACCAGAATTTAAATTTAATGGCAAAGTGGATAAAACAACTTCAGGACCCATAGTGGAAATACAAGCAGCAATTACATCCTCAGCTTCTTTATTGTGCGCAAAAGCTTCAGCTTCGTTGGTACGCCATTGGCCAATAATTTCTAAAATAGTCAAGAAATCTGGGTTGACTCTAGATCTTAATTTTAAAATGGTAGCAGTAATGAATTCTAAAATTTCCTTTGTAGCATGTTGGTATTTGATAGTTAATAATTCTTTCTCGATATGCTCAGCAATAAATGTAACGGTGTCGTCCATTAACTCATAAATCTCGCCAGTGATTCCGTTTTCGTTAGTTGGCTGTAAGAGGAAATTATCTGGAATAGTTTCAACGACAATTGCAATAAGACATTGTGAAGCAGAAGTGTAAATATCTCTGGATTCAGATCCTAAGAATTCTGACACTATTGGCAAAAATGATGGAATTTTATTTAAACATGATTCAGCAGATAATGATGCGTAGCATTCCAATGCCTTTGCAACTACTGCTAACCATGAAGCTGCTAAATGGGTGTCATTAATTGATGGCTTCAAATCGAAGATAATATCAAGAACTTTAGCAAATTTTTCAACATCAATAACATTACTCATAGACTTAAATAATCCTTCGAATGAAGAAAATGCAGAAGACACTAAGTATTGATCTGATGTTTTAGAAATTTCCAACAAAACATCACAGAGTTGCTCGATTTGTGTACTTGGCCAAGAATTTGCAGAAGTAATAGCAGTAATTAATTGCAAAGTGTGTATGATTTGCGAGTTTGACTCTTTATTAGAACCCTTTTTGTTGTTCTTTCTTGAACTTTCAACTAAAGTTACTAATCTTGATAAAGATAATTCTGCAGCTAATGGAGATGCAACGTGGATAGGAGAAGGAGAAGCTGGTGGATTGACTAAAATATTATGAATTGCTTCTTGAGCTCTCTTTCTTACCTTAGGTCTTGGATCAAGAGCTAATTCTAGCATTCCTAGAAAACCTCTCTTTGGCGAAATATTTCCAGAATATGACCATTGTTGATGGTCTTGTGCTAATAAAAGGCTTTCTAAGGTACCAATTGTGGATCTTAATAAAGGAGCTTCGGCATCTGGATTGGTTAATGGAGTTGCCAATTTGGCCAAAATATCACCAAATTTAGCCTTTAATAATGGCTTTGGAGTAAATGGAACCACTATATCTAAAAAGTATGCAGCAGATGTAGCTAAATTGTTATCCACTATCGTATCGTCCTTTACAGCTTGTTCAAGCAAAGATAAGAAAGAAACAAAATAGGAAACGGCAGATCTATCATTCTTCTGCTCATCGATGTTTTCTTCAACTGCGGATAATACGATGGCTAAATTCTTTTGATTATCCAACTTTGAATTGATTTGCGTTCTAATCTTAGAAAGCTTGTCTTCCATCAAGAAGGTATCGGCAGAGATACCACCATCCGGATTATTATCTGACATATTACGGAATATAAGGTAAAGTATTATATCTATGCAATATTGATTTCTATAAGATTTTTTTTCATGGCGATGGCATCACGTGAAAATATCACATGACTCCTAAATTACAATTTTTGCGATAAGCGCAACATGCATCAACCATCCAACTCTAGTTCGTCCAATAAATTATCGATCATTTCTAAATCTCTCTCATATTTAATCATAGATGATTTAAAGATCTTTAAGTCATCCTTGTCACTATTCATAAGATCTAATTCTTGAAATTGTTCACTAATTCCAATAAAATCTGCCGATTCATCATGTACCCCGTACTTCTTGCTTAAATAATATCTTATATCATCTACCAACTCAATTGTGTCAGTAGCATGTCTATCAATAATTCTTGAAGCACTTTCTTTAATCAAATCCAAAAAAGACTTTTTTTCTTTAAAATCATTATAAATTTCCCTCAAATTATATGCAATAAGCTTCGACATATGTTGTTCAAGTTTATCGCAATGGGTTTGCCATGAAATTGCAATAATTTCATATACATCGTAGCCTAATTTAGTTGGTAAAGATTTTAATTCGTCAAATGTAAATTTTTTGAAATAAGATGCGATTCTAGTAACACATAAGGACTTAAGACGATCTAAGAATAGCTCATCTGCGGCATAGATTACTTCTATGATTAAGAAAAGAGGTAAGTCGGGTACATCATCATGATATAAGAATGATAGTATTATTTCAGCGACTTTGAAATTAAATGAACTGGAAGCTATTTGAACAACAGCAAGATTGTCTGGTAACAATGATGGGTAATCTATAATTTCCAGGTTTGATAGTTTAGAATCTCTAAGCAAGGGTAACTCTGGGTGTGAAAATTTAAACATTTCAGATGCAAACATAGTTTGGAAATAGTCTGATCTTGAAATTATTGATTTATGAACTGGATAAAAGATGAGTGATTCAGACTGGATATCAAACACAGAAAC
Organism: Schwanniomyces polymorphus var. africanus; assembly: GCA_030563145.1. Lineage (NCBI taxonomy): Eukaryota > Fungi > Ascomycota > Pichiomycetes > Serinales > Debaryomycetaceae > Schwanniomyces > Schwanniomyces polymorphus. Next base: position 106,691 of record JAKUBG010000026.1, read on the forward strand.
CAATATATCAGGAATAGAAGTTGAATTAAATAAAGCAATTGCTTGGGTCTCAGTAAGAAATTCGGAGATAGGGATATCCTCTATATCGACTTCGTCTGTTAAATCTAGTTTCGAAACTTGCAGATTATCAAAAATATCATCTCGAAGAAAACGCTTAAGATCATCCCTTGCCTTCTCTACCAATTTAGAAGCTATTTCATTTTTAGCCCTTGAAATAGCACTCTTCTTTGAGGACTTATTTAATAAATTAATTCCATCCACTAAATCGTGCAATCCAAGTTTACTACCATATTTTATTAATTCAGGTTGAATTTCTTTATTATCTAAAGGAAGCTTATCAGTCCTCAAATACATATAATCCACAATAACTTTGAAAATATCTGGCCTGGAAGTAGCTGGCATGTTAATAATTGATTTTGATTTCCATGGACCATTTAATTTCTCCTTAAAATAAGGACTTCTAGCCGAAAGTAAAAACCTGTTTAACTTGAAGACTTGTAAGTCCCTTGATAATACCCCATGTATATGAGGAAAGTTGAAAACAATGTCTTTATTACACATCAGAAAGAGAGGACTCAACAACGATGAAATATGACCCGCAAATGGCTGAGTTGCATCCACGGCTTTTGAAATGTCGTAACTTATTAATAGATCTCTAATAGTATCATTTAAAGCACCATAAATACATCTAGCCCCTTCAAATGTATCTCTATCACATACTGCACCTCTAGAAAGTAGCAATTCCACAATCTTAGTATGCCCACATAACGACGCAAGTATTAAAGGTGAATAATCCCATTCGTCCAATTGGTTGATGTTTAGATTTGGAGTACTCAATAAACTGTCCACTATCTCAAAATCACCCGTACGGCAAGCTAATAATAGATTCTTAAATGATTCCTCTAAATTGTTAGATAAAACCTCATCAGTTGAAGATATTCCTGGATCTAGCCTCGATGAAGGCATGTCTTCATAATTCATAGGTAATTGATTCAGATCTTCTAGTTCTAAATGATTTGAATCTGAAACAATGTCGTTATTATTGGTCTCTGTTATATTTGACATGAGGAAGACATTTATTGAAATTTGAATTATCGGGCAGGTCGATTTCTAATACAAAATTGTAGCGTATATAATCAACCGAATCAATGTGATTTTACTACATTTACAGTTTTTTACTATAATTACAGATTATTGTAAGCTTTTCTTGTTGTTCTTAACCGTATAATCTCTTTTATTGAATTTAATCGAAAATTTTCTTTGGCTATGGTTATGTTTAGGTGAGGTATAATTCAAAGTACATCTAATGTAAGCTCATTTTGGTCTTAATATTGTTTTTTATAAATATTTTACTTTATTTACTCGGTAGATATTATAGATTATTTATACTTTGTAAACTTCCTCTGCTTTTTAATGAAATACGTCTTTTTCTAATAATAGATATTTTGGAACCACAATTGCAAATTTTAATTTTTTGCGATTGTTACAGAAAGATAACAAAATTAATAAAAGTATATTATTAGTACTACCATTAGAAATGAACTGGTTTAATAGAAATTCAAGGTTAAAATCATATAGATACAACCAAAATTACCAAAACAACCAGAATTGTCCACTGCATTTGGAAAACAATTTAAGCGAACATTCAGTTAAGCTAGTGACAGACTTCTCATTATCGGGGACAATAATAAAAGATCAATTAGGGAATTATAATAACGAAGTTGATTTAAAATGGGGGAAGTTTTTAACAAGCCAAAGAATTAATACATTTTTTCATAGAATGTTAAGCAAACGGAAGAAATTTGAACCTTTAGTTGAGATTTACAATCCCAGCGTCCTGTTTGACACAGAGATACAAATTGAAAATACAATCATATCCCATACTCTGACTTACCATGCTTCTGAAATTTCAATTCTCTTAGATCCTCCTTCATCAGTTTACCTGTGCGGATCTGATTTAAGGCTTCTCAATTCAAGCCTCGAGAGATATAAAATACATTGTAATCTGACAGATATCTATACATCTATTAATAGGAGGAATCAGAAGCCATTTGAGTCAATTCTTCCCAAAAGACGTTATATAGAATGCAAAAGATTAGTGTCGAATTCAGTTTTGCACCAAAATAAAACTTGTAATGACTGGGATTCTGATGCGATAAGCAAAGAATTCCTCACTGGTTTCAAAGCACGGTTAAATACCATTCTGTATGACAATACTCCAATATCCAGATCTACTAACTTTTAGCTATAAAAACTCAAATATATTACATTATAAATTATTAACTACGAACGATTGTTGTAACCTGTAACAAAGTATTTAAAGAACTTCTCTTTAAAAGATCCCTTCTTTTTCTTATTAGTACTACTTTGCTTCTCTTTATTTTTACCGAATAGAAAACTACCTCTCCTGATTCCATTACCTTGATGTGGATGCTCCATTTCTGGAGCAACATTATCAAATGAATAAATAGGAACATCAACAGGAGCTTCAATAGGTTCATCTAAAGATCTACTAGAAGAAGGGTTGATACTATGAGGATGTGCCTTATTTTCAAAAGACTCCCCTAAGGTTTCAGGAGCCTTATCTTCAAAGGAGTCATCTATTACTTCAGGTGCATTGTTTTCAAAGGTATTACTAATAGTTTCAGGAGCTTTTGAACTAACACTCTTATGATTGTTGTGTGTTATTTCCTCTCCCTGTGTATGAGAAAACTCATCCTCGCCAATATCAGCGCTTCTGTTTTCCTGCAAATGTGTGTGATTGGGTTCCTGATCAAAGTGCTTTGAACTATTGCCACTAAATCCAACTATTTCAGGCTCAACTTTTGATTCAGCTACTTGACCTCCTAGAACCTTACCACGAGAATTATCTTCCAATACAACATCATCTTCATTGTCAGCACTAATGCCAGAAGGTTCTTCATGAAGTATAGATCCTTCGATATCCTTATTATTATCTGACAACTTAGTTCCAGCTTCCTCCTTTCTGTCTTTTGCAACATCTGATATTTCAGCCATATTAGTTTCTGGTTCTTTCTCTTCATATATACTAATATTTTCAGGTGAATGGAAAACTTCTGGCATAGTTGAGTCGTCCTCTAATGGAAGGGTAGGACTTGGACAGACTTCACTTTCAGGTTTCACTACATTAGCTGATATTGGTATTGCAGATTCCACTTGAGAAACTTCCTTCTCATAATTAGAATATTCATTTTCAGGCTCTCTTAAAGTGTCTGCCACTGATAAAGAATTTTCAGCACTTGGTAAGGAATTTTCTTGAGTGTCATTGATTTGTGGATCATATTCTGAATATTCAGTTTCAGGCTCTTTCAATTCTTCCTCTACTGCAGAAGTGTTTCTGACAAGAGAATCCTTTAAATGGGAATCAGGTTGGGATTTCTCATAACCAAAAGATTCACTTTCATTAGTTACATTATCCAAGCTCGCTGGTGTTTTATTAGAATGATTATCTACAACCAGTGCTTCATTCAATAGAGGGACATCATCTTGAGACGATTGATCTACTTCTTTGTCAGACAGCGATGTCTTATTCTTTCCGAAGAAACCACTCACAATTCCCATTTTCATACCCTTCTGAGACTTCTCCGAAGATTTTTCAGCTTTCTTCTCAGCCTTAATCTTTTCCTTTTCTAATTTCTTAGCATTCTTCTTTTCTTCTTTGGCTCTTTGCTTCCTAGAAGTCTGAGACACTGAATCACTTTCCCTCATTGAATGCAATGAAAATTCCTTATTATGACTTTGATATCTATAGCCTGAACTTTCCATTGATCTTTCTGCGAGGTTATGGACAGTTTCTTTGGTAAAACTTGAAACACCATCTATGCCAACATTAGACTGTTCCAAAGCAGCAGGGTCTCTATCACCGTAAACCTTCTTCATAGCTGCCTTCATCGCAAGTGCATATATATCAGCTTCCGCCTTCTCTTCTTGTTCTCTATAAACAGGAATTGTTTCAACTTCCTCTTTAAATTTAATAGAACTTGGTGGAGAAGTAAACCTTTCCTTATATGAGGCACGAGCAGACCCTGATTTCACTCTTGGAGAATCATTAAGTCTTTTATAGTTAGGGCTGCCGTTTGAACGAGAAGCCTTAGAAAGACTAGGGGACGTAACCGCAAGATCAGAACGAGGAGGCTGAGGACTCAATGGCTCTTTCGTTTTACTTAATTTCTTATAAGGATGTAATTCCTTCTCTTCTGGTAAATCCAGCGAAGCATCTTTGAATTCCACATCGTCGTTTGAGGCGGTTTCCTTATTTTTCAAAATTGATTTTAAAGGTCTACTTGGAGAAGAGCTCTGGCTGAGCAGTACTCCACCAGGAACTTCAGAAATAGTACGAGGTTTTATTTTATCATCCCCCGTGTTAGCGTACGACAGTTGGTCTAGAGAATTTGATCTCAGGTCGTGTAATAAATTGGGAATTGTAGTTGAATGAAGTACAGGAGACCCTAATTGCTCATTATTATTAAGTCTTAAATGATCCTCTCTATTCGAAACTTCATTTAAATGACTATTATCCATTTGGTAACTATAATCGAAATCATGGAGATCCTCATCGATTTTTGTTAAGTTAATTGAGTTGTAATTGGCATTAGAAAGTGAATTATTTCTCAAGGAACCGGTCCTTGAGCTACTTCTAGATATATTCTTTGTAGTTGTCTCAATTATATTAGACCCATCTGGTAAAGTTTTTATGGTTTCAGTAGTAATGGACTTGGTTCTACCAAAAGAATCAAGGATTTTTGTTGTTTTGGTTGTCACCGTTATATCCCCTTCTTCGTCCATGTCATTTCCCTCATCAATAGTGCCCCTAAAAGAGTTCGAAGAATTGATAGATCCCAATCTATTTGTAATGTTAGCTGGTCTTTGTAATGATGATCTGCTATTTAAACTGCTATACCGTTTTTGAGGCGCTACTGGCCCAACTGTGTATGAAGCCGATGGATTATAGGTATATGACTTCATAGAATTACTACGCCCCCCGCTGGTCATTAAAGAATTTGATCTTGGGATACGGCTCTGGGTAGGCGGCAGAACAGGCTGGGAATGCTTTCTTAAAGCTGCCAACGCCGCCTGTCCAGCACCATTTGAAAGTGATTGGCTTCTTGTAATACCACTATTAGGCAACCCAGCTACGTACGATTCTCTGGCCTCATAATTAGCATTATATTTGGCAAACCCCTGGTAGGCGTCATTACTCTTCTATAACTGTTAGTATTCAGCCGCTAGTCGAATCACTCCTTGGAAATTCATCACCTATCAATACATACTTTCCGGTTCAGAAAAAGTCTAACCATGGTTTATCTATGTCTCTATATAGTCGTGATGTTCTAAAATAATCCTAATAAAAACAAACTGCTTCCTTATTTCAACTTATACAATAATCCTAACTACGCTTGATGAAATTGGCAGGATGACTTGATTACATAATCAAAACAAAACACACATTGTTATGCTTCTATCACAGGTAAGATACGTCGATTATATAATTTAGAAGGAGTTTTACATAATCACACGCATTTACGTAACTCTGTTATGGTTCTTACATAACCAATTATAAATAGCCAATGCGGATCGGAGGGGGAATCTTCATTACAAATATTACCTAATCTGATTACTAGAGATTATTAAAGTTCGTATATATTAATTGAAAGTGATGGTTGCAGTATTTTATATAAGGCTAGTTTAAATGCAAATAGCTTTCGGTATATTAATAGTTACAATTGCTGCATTTCTTTACAATAGGAATTTCACAAGCAAACAGGTTGAAATTAACAATAGTTACCATATGACTGCCAGATTGATTAAGAATGCTAATCCATTTCCAAGTTATTTTTTCAGCCATGGAGGTCCAACGTTCATGTACGAAACTGACACTTTTGGAGACAAGGGTGCATGGAAGACCATTAAAAAGCTTGGAAGTGAAATAAAGAATGAATGGAAGCCAGACTACATAATAGTAGTATCAGCTCATTGGCAATCATCACTGCCAAACTTGGTAGAAATATCCATTCCTAAAAATGATAGCTCTGAAAATCCTTTGATCTATGATTTTTACGGATTCCCTAAGCATATGTATCAAGAAGAGTTTCATTCTAAGAATTCAGCTTTTGTTGCACAAGAAATAAAAAATCAATTGGAATTAGGTGGATTTAACAGTAGTTTGACAAAGCGTGGTATAGATCATGGTGTATGGGTACCATTCAAAGTTGCATTTTCCGACTATAATACACAATCGCCAGTACAGCCAGATCACAAGAGTCTTGATTTACCTGACACAAGTGTCATTCAAGTTTCTTTAACCAGTTCAGAGCAAGATTTCACAACGCACTATAAGTTAGGTGAGATTTTAAGTAAATTCAGAGATAACCAAATTTGGGATGAAAAACGTCAGCAGTACTTAAAGGGGATGATTATATGTTCTGGTATGTCTGTTCACAATTTGGGTGATATTAGATATGGCCTTAATCCTCGACCTTATGCCTCCCAATTTAATGAATTATTAACAAACACATTAACAAATTCACCTAATATTTTACAATCTTTACTCTCTTTACAAACAATTCATAAATCACTTCTCAAGCAAGCACATCCTACGTTAGAACATTTTGTTCCAGTTGTGGTTGCAAGTGGTACTCTTGATTCCCACACAGAAGAGAAAGTTAAAGAATTATACAATTCTGAGCTTGGGAGTTTAGGTTGGGGGATTTACCAATTTGGTGATGACTACAAGCTGTAAGGAGATAATAGCATAAATAGATTTTATTTATTATTTATATGAGCCGGTTTTTATCGAAAATGCAACGAAAATTTAATATTTATATGTAAGGAATCATCCATACTTCCTTAATTACTAAGAGAATGAATCCAAGACCAGATCTTGTTCAAATATCTAGTTTTTCAATAAGGACTTGAAGGTTTGTTCAATACCGGATTCATCTAATCCTTCTAAGTTATTTTTGACTTCTTTACCCTTCTCAAATCTTAAGGTCAAACTTGGGGCAATACCGTAACTTTCTCTGATTAAAACTGGCACTTTGTAGTTACTTTGAGTTTTTAAAGCATCGTAATTCTTAGTTAAGAATTTTTTTAACGGTAAAGATGCTTCACCACTTTGGGAAAAGTGGAATCTTATTTCTTTTAAAGCTGTAGGTAAAACAAACTTGGACATATCTTTTACTATGTGATATAAATAAGAACGTATTAACAGTTCACTGATTACGTTTAGGATTATTTGATATTTTACTGGTTAGAAAATTCAAAAAGTAGTGTAGCACACAATAAATCAATAAGTCACGTGTTGAATATCGTGATTAAATAGGTACTTAACTTAAGTTCGTTAAAGAATTGCAAATGGTTTTAGTAATTAGATAGTTAGGATTGATATAATATAGTAAAGTTATTATACTTACACTTAGTTATATCGACTACGCAGAATATCAAAATCGAATAAACTCTTAATGGAATTGAAATTAATACTTTTTAAAGGACTATATGGATATATTAAAATAACTCTTCTAGTTAGAATGAAAACGTAATCAATTCTTTTCATCTATCTATAACTTTTGGGAAATCAAGTTAGATATTTAATTTTTATCTAAAATGCTGAAATCTGCAGCGACACTGTCGATGCTTTGAACTACTTGTGGCAATCCTGTTTCAATGGACCTCAAAACAGCATCAATACAGAGTAATGCAGAAATTCCATCATCTGCGGTACAAAAAGGTTCCTCTTTACCTTTTATGACATCGACGAAGTGATCAAGTTGAAGATCAAATGGCTTTTCATGTAGTAAACCTTCATCAACAATTTTTTCCTTTGTAAATTCATTTAGCCACGATCCCGTTCCTGCAGTATCTGGTTGATGGAATAAATTAAGGTCTGGAATAGATAAAGTTCCTTGAGAGCCAAATACTCTATAGAATCCAACGGCCTCAGATTCTTTAGGTACCGTTGGGTTTTCACCTGTACCAGCCTCAAAATTAAATGGAGAAGATACATTATCAGAGCAAATAAAGGTACCACAAACACCACTCTTAAATTTCAAAGTAAGAACAGCACCTTCATCAACATTAGGATAATGTTTTCTTTGCTTTTTTACTAATTCTGCATAAACCCTTTCAAGTGGACCAAACAAAAACTGTAATAAATCGATATCATGAACTAAATTAATCATCAAAGGTCCTCCACCTGTAGCTCTATCTGTTCTCCATAATCCCTTCTGGAAATATTGTTCATCTTTACGGAGTGCCCACGTACCTTGTACTGCAATGATTTCACCTACTTTATCGAGATTTTGCTTAGCATATACTATATATGGATTAAATCTTCTGTGATGCCCAACCAACAATTTAACCCCTTTCTCTTCTGCATATTGTTTCATAGCCTTAGATTCGTTAATATCTGAACTCAATGGCTTCTCTACCAAGAGATTTATACCATGTGAAGCTAATTCCACACTAAGCTTGATATGTGTATGGTTTGGTGTACACACAATAGCACCATCTGGATATGGGTATCTTTCGTTATCACAAAACTCGATCATTTCTCCAATGGAGTGGAAGAACCTTGCATTATGCGCAGCAGCTATCTTTGCACCTGCATCACTGACATCTATAACAGCAAAGAGTTCTGTGTTTGAATGATTTACAACATGCTGAACATGTCTTGGACCAATAAGGCCACCACCACCAACAACTACTATATTTACTGTAGGACTAGCTATCATTATTTATAGATCAAACAATAATGAAAAAAATGAAAAACTTTGCGGAGCTGAGAAAAATAAACCGGGGAAAGGAGGGATCAAATACTAATTTGGGGGAAAAATATATAACCGGTATACTTCTCCAAAAATATATAACCATAAATAATAATCGTATATCTCGTTGTACTAATATATACAATGGACATTGGAAATATGTTATAGTATCAATTAGCGTTAAAAGCCTATAATAGTATGATAATGTTCGGTTCTTTTAGATATGAATCAACGATCACCTAAATTTCTTGAAAAAAAGCTAAGCGAATATAAACACATCTGTCAATAAAGCATGGAATCCTTTGTTAAAATTAGAAATACTCATATCGGTAATAATCGTAAAATGTTCAGTATGCTCTTTCATTTTTGTCATTTTGTGTAATAATTTTTGTGTGTATAATTATCAATTGATACCATTAGGAATCACATCAACAAGACAAAGGATATGTCATTTGACATAAATTGGGAAAATTTAGTCGCAGATGGATCATTAAACGATACAATAAGAGAGTTTTTAGACTCGCAATTCCAAAGTATAACATTACCTTCATTTATTGATAATCTTTCAGTAACCAAATTCGATTTAGGAAATTGTGCACCGGAAATCATAATAAGGCATATTGGGGATCCATTTGATGATTTCTATGAAGATTCTGAAGAAGAAGGAGAGAATGTGCGAGTTTCTGCTCAAGGAACTCCCGTAGACTACAATTCAAGCGAAGACGAAGAAGATACTGAAGATGAAGAGGAAGAACAAACAATTGATCTCTCTATGATCTCTGAAGAAACTAACTTACTAAGTTTTGAGAAGAAATTCAGACGGAAAAAGAGTTCCCCGCCACCACCGCCTCAAACACCACCACTAGCAAACAGTAATAGGAAATCGCTGGATTCAGTGTCGCTATTATTTCAAAAAAACAACTTAAACTATAGTTATAACTACAGCATGAACAATATTGTGGGATTGGGTAATCTCAACAACCCAAATAGCCACATTGATAGAGATACGCCGAGCAATATACTAAATCAGAATCCGTTACGCCAAAATTCTACTGCCTATTTGAAAAACAAGATTTCATCCAGAGAAAAGTGCGCTTCTAGAGGAGAAAATGACTTACAGATGATTGTTGAAATAAACTACAATGGGGACTTACAATTGGAGGTCACTGTAAATCTATTGCTTAATTATCCCTCTCCAAAGTTCATTAGTCTACCTATCAAATTGCATGTTACTGCCCTCAAAATACATTCAATTGCGGCAATAGCCTATTTGAAGAAATCAGTATATTTTTCATTTTTATGTGATATTGATGACAAAAATTCTGACTATTTCTCGTCGGCTGCACCTTCCACAAATGGCACCACACCAACTGGAAAAGCTTCTGTCGATGGTAATTTTGTAGATTATGTTGCTGGTCCCAATAATAGAGAAAGAATCGACATTATCAAAAAGGTAAGAATTGAATCTGAAATTGGGGAAGTTGAAAATAATATTTTAAGAAATGTGGGTAAAGTAGAGAAATTCATTGTAGACCAATTAAGAAGTATAGTCAGAGATGAGGTTGCATGGCCGAGTTGGGTATGCTTTGATATGAATGAAGATGATCAATCTGACCCAGAATCTAATAGTCAATCTGATAGTTAGAGAAGTATGCTATGTTGTAATGTAATATATATAGTTAATTAATAATAGATGTCATTAGACATTGTCGCTATTATTTCAGCCTACATCGCGGTATCAATTAAATAAGAAGCTCACAACTGCTTTTGAGATGGCGACTATTACTGAACTAGTTAAACAATTCCAATTTGAGAAATTGCTTAAGACGGATCCCCAGACCAAGACAATTGCCTTATTAGGGAAAATTAAAGATCAAGATGCTATAGTTTCATTGGAGAAATCTCACTTCATCGTAGATGAAAATGCTGTAAAAGTAGACGAAATAATTGATACTATCGAGATATTAAATGAAAATGATGTTTATTTTTGGTCTAAGGCTTTGTTAAAACAAGATATCATCAATCAACCAGGTGCAAAATTGAATTTAATATACCCAGCTACGGAAACTCACATAAGGAAATATGAAGAACAATTATATCATTATATTCTTGAAACTCCAGAAATGTACAACAACTATGTTATTCCATACATAAACAGCATGAAGGGGGATAGAATTAAGTGGGTTTATAATATTTTGTTTGAAGGAAAAGAATCTGAATCATTTGTGTATCATGATAAGGACCCTGAGAATGGGTTTGTTCTCTTACCAGATATGAAATGGGATGGCATTAATATGGACTCATTATACTTATGTTGCATAGTTAATAGATTAGACATTTCATCTGTTAGAGACTTGAATGGCACTCATTTGGATTTTTTAATTGGCTTACAAAAGGAAATAAAACAGAAGACTCAGGAAAAATATCCCGTTGAATCGGACCAGTTGAGGGTTTTTGTTCATTATCAGCCATCATACTACCACTTCCATATTCATGTTGTCAACAACAAACACCCAGGTTTAGGTGATGGAATTGCAGTGGGTAAGGCAATTTTGTTAGACACAGTAATCGAGAACTTGAAATTAATGAGTGATTATTATTCAAAAGTCAATATAGGATATAATCTAGGAGAAAATCACAAGCTTTGGAGTGTTACTGGATACATCGAAGAACATTACAAAAATTCTAGAAATTAATATTATATGTATGAAACATAAATGCTAAATATATGTACTAATAGTTAAATTCATCACTAGCAGACTTGACCGCTTGTCTGGCCATTCTGAACATTTTATTCTTGGAGTTTTCTTTCTTTGGCTTTCTAGATCCTATTTCATTTATTGAACCGACGGATTTACCCAATTTCTTTGGTGTTTCTCTCAAACCGAAACATTTTGCTAAATGTCCCAAATGTAATAATTTCACATTGAAGAATGCCCTTTCAGATGATAAATGAGTGGCATATGCCCTGATATGTGAAGTGAAGGCTTGGACTGCAAGATCATGAGCCGAGCTATCTTCCAAGAGCCATCTTTCAATATCCAAGTGCCAAGTTGTAGCATGAATATCCCATTTACCTTCCTTACTCTTAGGATCTGATTTATCACTAATACTCAGAGAATCTCCAAATCCTTTCTTTAATATATCTTCATATTTTATTATTCTTAAGCTTCCTTGTTTTGGATGAACTACCTTCAATTTACCATCAACATAACCTTCTTCCTCTCCAGGAAGTAAGAAAAGGGTAGCTGTACCTCTTTTACCAACTCTAGCAGATCTACCTACTCTATGAAGATGATCTTCAATAGTGAAAGGCGGATCGTACTCAATAACATTAGAAATATTTGGCATATCTAAACCACGAGAAGCAACATCGGTACATAAAAGGATAGCTCTTTTGGATTCAGGACATTTGATAAAGGCATTAAGGGTGGATGTACGGGCTTGTTGAGATAATGAACCGTGCAATTTATAAATGATATAATTTTCTCCTAATAATGGGGCAGTAAGAACACATTGTCCCTCTGTTTTATTTTCTAAATCATCTTCATCATCATCATTGTCATTTGGAACTTCTATTATTTCAAACTTTTCTGTTTCACTATTCTTGATCTTCTTAAACTTATTACCATTTCTAGTGAATACATCAAAATGGAACTCCACAGAATCAGAACAAGAGAAAAAGACTATGGTTTTATTTTCTTCATTTTGTTCATTACCTGAAGCCTTTACTAAACCACTCAATGTAACAAGTCTCAATTTTGGAGGTACCACAACAATATTTTGTACTAATTGATCTGGTGCTGTCATCTCTTTACTTTCTATTTTTTCATGGAAATCAATTGCTCCTTCCTTTGAATCTACATTGATCATTTCTGGATTATTAAGGATTATACTTCCAAGTTTTTGTACACTATCTTGAATAGTAGCAGAACATAATACATTAACCCTTTTTGTAGGTAAGTTTTTCCACTTATGCATTGTATCTAAAACTCTGGAGTTTTTAGTGATCATATCAGTAATTTTAGTAATAGTTTCTTCGAATCCCAATTCGACTAATTTATCACCTTCATCTAAAATTAACCATCTTAAAAGACTGACATCCAACGAAGTTGTGTTTTCCATGTGGTCTGCCAATCTACCAGGTGTGGCAACTAGAATATTAACACCCTTTCTAAGTCTTGCTTTCTCTGATTTCTTCTTTTCTCCACCAATTACAATACCAGGAACAATATTATGATGACATCTCATTAAAGTTTCCATAACACCATAAATTTGGGTAGCCAATTCTCTGGTTGGTGTTAAAATTATAGCAAATAATCCCAGATCACGATTAATGTTTTCTGATGCAAGCATATTGAATATAGGAAGTAAAAATGATAAAGTCTTACCAGAACCAGTTTGTGCTTTTACAAATAGATCTCTTTGGGCATGCAATAAGCTTGGGAGAACCGATTGTTGTACCTTAGTTGGATGCTTAAATCTTAAGGTTTCGGTCAAATGCTTCGATAATTTTTCGTTCAAGCCTAAACCACTAAATGACGTAGCATCTCTCAATGGCGCATTGGAAGCACTGTGATCGACTTGAGGCTGAGAGGAGGCAACGGATTGTACTTCTTTATTTGATGTGAATAACGAAGAAACGTATGAAGCATTATTACCTCCAGATTCACCACTTCTCTCAGAAAATTTAGATCTCTTCACCGAAGGCCCATCTGTACCACGGGAAACGTCAGGTAATTTAGAAGATTCTTTAGAAGGTTTTTTATCATCTGAAGATCTATTTATCCTTGAGCCTTCAATGGATTTAGCATTTACACCTGTTACTGACTTGTTCTTAGTATTTCTACCTCTTCCTTGAAGTGATAATTGAAGTTTACGTCTATCTTTCCATCTTCCACCAGAAACTTTTGAAGCAGAGTTTTTTGATTTTGTAGGTGCTGCAGTACTTGGGGCAGCAAAGTTTAACAATAAATCATCGTCCATTTTATATTATCGGACCCTATGATTTGCAATTATTATGGAATAAATTTTCTGATATTTGATAAAGTTTTCAGCCGCAAGATGTAGTCACGTGAGACACTATTAAATTATTTATTTACTTAATACTGATTTATTGTCTTAGTAGTTAGTACTACTTTATATCCTTTCATCTAGATAATGAATACATAGTTGATATACAAATATGTAAATCTGAAAGTTAAGAGACTCAATATCTTAAAAAGGGAATTCTTCTCGATCAATTTATTCATACTATAAAGTATTCAATAATGCCTTGTAGGTCTAATAAGAAATGTAATGTAGAAGTGAAACAATTCAGGTAATATGTTTTATTATTTTAACTAGTATACAAATTTGGGAAAATTATTGAATAAGCATTTGAATGTACTCACTGCTGGTGGTGTCAGTTTCTAATTCTATATTTTGTGCACTTTCTTCTACGTATTTTCTGATACTTTCAGTTTCTGGGTTCTCGTAGCCTTTCCATCTTAAATGCAGCCATTCTTCTTCTTCAAATCTTTTGATAAACTTGAGAGATTCACCTAAGGCATTGTTATTAAATCCTTCGAGGTTATTTGCTTGGGTATTTGCCTTAGCAGATGTTTGCAAGATTTGTACATTAGCAGGCTTTTGTGAATCTGCAGATTCTGGCTTACGCTGCATGTTTTTAGCATTATCTATGTCATCAAGATACTTGAATGAAGGTCTTAATTGTGCTGAACTATTAATTGGTACCAATACAAGCTTTCTTTGGTTATCCTTTACAACAATTTTGGCTGCATAGAGCCCATCTTCAGTCTCACCTAACACACCTTGTAAGTTGTGCTCAAGTACGTCAACACCCCATTGCTCGCTTCTTGATTGATCGTAAAATGTACTCGTGTCTAAGGGAACACTTACACCTAAAACCTGTGATTCAGGCTTTATAGATGAGATCAACTCTTGTCCGTCTAATACACGGTTTTTAGGTCTACCAACAAACTGGATTAAATGCAAAGATTGTTTATCTGCCTTAGGCAAATTATTGAGAATAATAGGTATTGATTCGATTATAGGATCATCATCAGAGTTAGGCTGTTCTTCGTGAGCTTCATGAAAATGATCAGAGTTATCTTCAGCATCTGACATAGCAATCATGTCTTCATCCTCTACGAACAATTGATTTCTCTCTTCTGACATCTTTTACCACCTGACAACCTCTTTAATCTTTCTAACTGAATCGATGATTTTGAAAATTATTGTCGATGTTATCACGTGACACGAGTTTTAATTAAAATTCCAATTATGAGAGATACTACAATGTTAACCAGTTAATCATTCCAACACATTATCCGATGACCAGTGAAGTATTTGATATTAAGGAGACATATCTCAAATTCTTAGAAGATGATCAAGACATGACTATGCCTATAGCGGCTATTGAGTCTTTGGTTACTATGTTGAGGATTAAACAGCCATCAACATCATCTGAATTGATTAAGCTAGTAAAGTCCAATATTGATATTTTAAAATCATCCATATCCAATGCAATTTCTCTTTCTGCTGGTTGTGATTTGTTTATGAGATTTGTTTTAAGAAACACAAATTTATACTCTGATTGGGAATCATGTAAGAAGAATTTAGTTGAAAATGGTGAATTATTTGTCCAGAGAGCTAAAGAATCAAGAAACAAGCTGGCTGAATTTGGGTTGCCATTTATTAAGGATGATGATACAATTTTAGTTCATTCTTACTCTCGTGTGGTCCATTTGTTACTCTTAAAAGCTAAGACGGAAAAATTGATCCGTTTCAGAGTCATAGTCACAGAATCTAGACCAACATCAAAAGGATTCCATATGGCCAAGCTCCTTAGGGAAGCAAATATACCAGTTGAAGTCATTGTTGATAATGCTGTAGGATACGTTATACATAAAGTGGACAAGATTTTAGTTGGTGCTGAAGGTGTAGCTGAAAGTGGTGGTATTATTAATCACATTGGATCGTATCAAATTGGATGTCTTGCTAAAACAAATAATAAGCCATTTTATGTTGTTACAGAATCTCATAAGTTCGTGAGATTATTCCCTTTGGCACCTAATGATTTACCAGATAATATTTCCAAAGTAATTGAAGAAAACACAGAAGGAAACTCAGAGGGCATATTGAAAACCCATTTAATTGACTTTACTCCTCATGAATATATCACTGCATTAATCACAGATTTAGGTGTATTGACACCATCTGCCGTTTCTGAAGAGTTAATTAAAGTATGGTTCGACTAAGATCATTTTACGTGCATTCATTCATGTTCTATATACCTGTATATTCGTATGCTAATCAAATCATTTTGCTTAATTATTTATAACTTCTTTTAATTTCCTTTCAAGATCATCAAAATCAAAGAGGTTATTAGTTCCTGGTACCCTTTCAACTTCTATACACTTAATTCCCTTTTCATTTTCCAAGTACTCATGGTCCACAGGAATTTGGGGGTCTTTCATATAAAATAAATGTGTTACATATTTATTCCATCTGAAAATATCACTCGCTTGATTCTGATCCTGACATAGCAGTTGAGTCCTATTCAATGAATAAGTAGCCAGCTTGACTATTATTCTGATAAAATCTATGGCATTCATTCCGAAGGTTTCACGATCTAAGGAACCGTTTAATAATAAAATACGTTTTTTATCATACCCTGAGCCATTCTCTATTTCAGTAGCAATCGCTTTCCCCACTCCTCTTAAGATTACTATAGGGATAATACTTGTCATCAAAGAACCGATGGAATAAACTACTACATCTGAACTTGCTAGGCTATTCGAGGCTCGATTATTGGCAATAGGACAAATTTCCTCCCCATAAGGAGAAATGTAGAAAATTCTCTTAATTGGAGACAAAAGTGGTGGTATATTGTCTAATTTATTGAAATGTAATTGTGATTTTTTCAACTCTGGGTGTGTATATTGTGGAACACTACCTGAATCTTCGTCAGATTCATCTGAAATGTACGATACTTCACTATGAAAACTTTGCTTTCTTTTCCTTTCTTCAGGAATCGTCAAGTTTAACTTTTGGTCAAAGTATTCATAAAATTCTTCACTTGGAGTAGATGGCCTCGTAGTCTTCAACGGTGGAGGGTACGCTTCTTCCTCAGGTATTGATGGGTGTGAAATTTGTGACTGTCCAGTAATTATTAAACCATTTTCAAGTAACGCACTAATATGGTAGGTAAAATTTGTATTGATACATGGTATGACTTCGTTCTTTTGGTCAATTCCTGTCAATTTTGCAAATAATTCAATAGCTGAATCTAATGACCCAATGAATAGTCTTACTCCTGTAAGGAAAAGATTTCCAACACTTGCAAGCTCGTAACGAAAATGCCTTTTATTTATATGGGACGAAAAGTTATGTTTTGATCTTTTTAACAATTCAACATGCACATGGACAAAAAATGCCTTTAGAATTTCTCTTGTGGAAGAATTGATATCTTTCCATAAATAATGTGTTCCATCAACAATCTCATTCCATTCTGTTTTGGCTTCTTTCGGATCTGATGAAAGTCTAAAACTTAATAATCTACTCAATGATTCCTGCTCTGGAGGTATTAATCTAGTCAATCTCGATCTAATATCTCCAATAGCAGGACCACCTATTACTCTAATTAATTCAGAAGTAGATCCACCATTGTCCAGAATAGGTAATATATAGGTCACATTAACGGCAAGGTTATTGAATAGTGGGACAAGCAGATTAGTCGCTGTACCTCCACTAATAACGGCAATTTTTATATCCAGCTTATCCATTATATTCAAAATGTAATGAAATGCCTAGTCTATTACAGAACCCTAGAATATTCTAATTCAATAAGTAAATAGGGTGTATATTATAGAGCTTAAGAGAACACGATAAAAAAAAGCCATAATCATGGACGTATATACAGGATATGATCATCCCCAAATAAATAATCCCACTGCATATAACAATCTCTCGGATTTTAGAGACTTTTAGTGGGGTGTATGTTCATCTCACTCTAAGAATAAATTGTAGTTGATATAAGGTTGCAGTAAGTAGTAGAATAGAATAATAGCTGGAATTCATCCTCGGAGCTTTAGGATAAATATCAAATCAATGATATTACCTGAGCTAAATTTCTGTTATAGCCTATTCCATTAGAAATAAAGAACAAATATCTAGTATTGAGTCTTCTCATAATCAAATGATTCATTACAAGTATCTTGGATACTGATAAACATAATGAAATTGTTCAAATTTTCTTCTGCTATGGTATTATAATCTATGTAATCTTCTAGTTATTATTTGTCAAGGTTGACTATATTAACGAATAGATATAATTAAATGCCATTTTTATCTTGATCGGATATCAAATACCGGCTAAAAGTTTAAGATAAATGTTATTGAAGATATCCCGCCTAATAAAAATACAACACATTAAATTACTTATGTAAATGAGCCGCACAAAGCGCTATATATATCGAGTACATTTGCGATATTTCCCAAAAAAGAAATAGCGCTTTCTTATAGAACTCCACTTTTCGCAGTATATAAAATAGACTTAATAGTATCTCATAATCCATAATTTGGAATTAAAAATCAACACTTAAGACATCATTAACAATGGTCTCAAAAAATCTCACTTCTGAAGACATCCATACCGCAATTGCTGAAGCAATCGAGGAATCTAAAGCTGATATTACCGCCATTGCTAAGCAGCTTTATGAAAATCCAGAAACTGCATTCAAAGAATATAAAACCCATGATTTTTTAGCTGGCTATTTTGAATCATTGGGCTACTTAAAGGTTACTAGAAAAGCATATGGAGTTGATACCGCATTCGAAGTTCTTTATGAAAATGGAGGAAGATTGGTAAACTTCAACGCAGAAATGGATGCTCTTCCAGATATTGGACATGGATGTGGACATAACTTAATTGCTGCCAGTGCTTGTGGAGCATTTTTAGGTTTAGTTAAAACTTTGAGAAAATATAATATTCCAGGTTCCGTTCAATTATTGGGTACACCAGCGGAAGAAAGTTTAGGAGGAAAATGTTTCCTTGTAAAAAACGGAGCTTACAAAAATGTCGATGCCTCTTTTATGGCACATCCTTTCCCTGAGAGTGATAACACAATTCAAATATCTTCAAACGCATTATTGGCATGTACAATGATAGAGTGTGAATTTACTGGGGCTACTGCACATGCCTCTGCCTATCCATGGAGAGGTCTTAATGCGTTTGATGCTTGTGTATCAAGTTGGGTTAATGTTTCATTATTAAGACAGCAAATAATGCCCCACCAAAGAATCCATGGGTATTTCAAGGATGGTCCAACTGTTGCCAACGTGATTCCTGAAAAATCAACCGCAGTGTATCAAATTCGTTCTAGAAATGCAGAGGAATTAAAGGGGTTGATAAAGAGAGTTGAAAATTGTTGCGTCGGTGCAGCTACAGCAACAGGTTGCGAGTACAAACTTAAAGAGGTATTCTTTTACTCAGACATGGTTAATGTTCCGTCATTAGTAGATGCTTGTTACGATTTATCGAATGAAATTTTTAAAGGTGAAGTTCAAATTCGTAAATCTGATGTTCCAAACGCAACGTCTGGTTCAAGTGACATTGGTAATGTTTCTTATGAAATTCCCGCTATTCATCTTATCTTTGGTATCCCTACTTTAGAAAAATGTCCAATTCACTCGCTCGTTTTTGCAAAGTCTGCTGGTAATTTAAAAACATCCATTCCACCAACATTAAATGTAGCTAAAGTATTAGCTAATGGTGCTTATAAGATATTAGAAGATGATGAGCTTTTTGAAAAAGTTAAAAAGGAGCATGCTGAGATGACCACCTGATTAAATAACTAGTGTATAAATTTATAATATAATAGATTACCTGGTTATTAGAGTTGATCTCTCACTCGATCAATATTTTGACAATAACATTGATTGTATTAGTTAATTTTAGGATTGGATCAATGATATATTGATAAGTTTTTATATTGCTTTTTTAAATAAGTTAATTTTGTAAGTCTAATTAAAGTGATTTAAATTGATAAGAGTGGAAGCTATTTTAAAAGTTCATTCACTTATTCTATGTTAGGACCCATCTGAGGGAATGAAAATTACGGCTCTTTTTGTATCTTGCACCAGTGATGCATAACTTGGTTAGTAAATTACTTTCTAACAATAAATAGAAAGAAATATTAATTAAGTCTATGTTTTCAGTGAATTTTGCAGTTTTCATATACAGTGTTTTTATAATTCACTCATACTTTCGGTCAAATATATTCCTACCAACGGAATTATTTCCAATTCCAAATTGTTACCAGATTAAAAGAATAGATGATGCAATGCAAGTAATCTTAGACAATAGGTTAGCAATTTATTGTTGAAGGTGTTTTTGATAGTACTAAGTTTGGCATACATACAAGAAATTATTTTAAACATGCCGCTTAAATGCGGCAGGATTAGAATACCACATAGTTTAAAATGAAACTCCACATTAGGCAAAGTTGGCTAATAGAAACAAAAAAATTCTAGTAATAATACTTATATGCGGGGATTCTACAAAATATTAATGTAAATTGATTTCATAGAAATTGTATTTTAAGTCACTCATCCTGCTTTGGTCACATATTTTCTGTAATCTGGGTTGTAAAACAAATACCTGTAAAAACAAATAGCTTCTCTAGAAAATTACGTTTCAGCAATCACATATGCTTAAATTCCAGAACCAAAAGGCCCAAAAAGCTATCCGTTCAAGTACAAACGTTCCTAGTTAATCATCTGGCTGCTGCTGTCGAACATTTCATTATCAAGGGAAGTTTTATGCGAGTTTGATACACGCCAATGACAACTGATATTAATATAATTTGTGACCAATTGGATCAAATTCAATCAGTAGTAAATATAGAAAATGCCCACTTAGTGAGTTTGAGAAAGTTACTCACAACTTTTATATTTTTGACAGATATTAAATTTAATTTCATACGAGATACTGAATGTGAAGTTAACCCTAAAGTCCACTTATCACTAAATCTACATGTTTTTATAAGTTAAATCACTCCTCATTCAGTTTTGTAATAGTTCCTTATTTAGTAAAGAGTTTCCCAAATTATTAATTTTTTGCGCCAAGAAACGTCTGTAGTTGCATCCGTCTCCTTAGACTTCTCTTATTTGGGACTAAATTGTATTTAGCTGCATTAAAAGCAACTAATCTTTATTTAATTGTGCATCAAAAGAAACAAATAGCAACTTGTACCTATAGTTTTAGTACCATTTAGTAATCCACCCGGCACTTTGTTCCTTCTATTTAAAGAGCTCTTTTTCATGGTTCCTTAGAATTTATCAACCACATTGAGTTATTGTTATATTTATTTTAAGTCGTGCGTTAATGAAAGTGTTGCATTTTTAACTTTATTAGTTTTAATTCACCTATCATGTCGAGTGAGCTTCCAGTAGGCAGAGAGAATGCCATAAAAGTAGGCCCAAGGACATGGGCATTTAAGAAGACTCCTGAAGAAAAAGCAGCATTTATGGCATTGTCTAGAGAGGATAGATTGAGAGAATTATTGTTGAAAACAGGTATTAATAATGGAAGAAAAGTACCTAGTGCTGAAGAAGTAGAAGAAGAAGTAGCTAAATGGAAATTAAGAAATAATGCTCCTGACCCAGAACTTGTTGAGCCTGCGGTTGTAAGATTATCTTCAAGTAGTGATTGTGGTGGCAGTATAGGTGATGAGCTCAACCTGAGAGATGCAGAACTTGAAGGTAATTGTAGAGGTACTACAAATAATGAAGAAAGAAAAAGTTCCGATGCAGACATAACTGACACACTGGCAGAAATACATTCTGAAGATGGTTGCAGTGGATGCGAGGACACAAAAACATATGTTAATGATAGTACCGATCCAAATGGCTAAAGTTGCAAGTCGTTTAGTAGTGCTCGTTCATATGAGAGAATTGTTTAACAGCTTCTCCTATATATTTTAGTGGTTAAAGTTGTGAAAAGTTTGAAATTATTTCTTTATTTTAAATTATGAAAACACTCCATATATGCCTTTAATACCAAATTTGAAAACTATTCATATCATTAGTAAAAATCTCTCAAACTACTTATAAAATACTCATACAATTATATAGAAAACTAACCCCTAAGTTATATTAGTTTTACCCTTGAATTTGAAGTTGAAGAAAATTAAAATATATACTTCCTCCAATCTCTTGTTTAATTTGTTACCTACTTAGATTGCTTGCCTTTCTAAGCATAACTTAATATTCTCTGAAGTATACTTACAAAGTCCTTGAAGCTTTCGATCGATATTTGGCTACATGCTTCTTTAACTTGAGGGGTTATCTTATTGCAACCTGTCAACTCCATTGCCTTCACCTTTGACTTACAGACAGATCAGAATTCTTCAATTGCATTGAATAATGGTGGATATATTTGAATCTAAGGTAGATATATCTTCATGTTTGAGGATTCTTACATTATCAACAATTAGAGATTGTATTTCTTTGAGCACTTAGTTACCCTTAATCTCTTCGATAACCGAGTAAATAAAGTTAAAGAAGTGATTTGTTCTAGTACCTATCGTAGTCTTAGCAGATGCTGGCAATTTTATTTTCTTCTTTATAGAGGTAATAGCTCTCTTTACTTTTAAACTGATGGACCTTTTGCACATATCGCCCCCAAAAAGGAAATGTTTATTCCTTTTGTAACAGGAACAACTCTCTCCTCATACCTTTATTGAAACCAGCTTCATCGATGAAAGCACAATTTTTCAGAAAATCAAGAATCAGTTTCCATCTTCCGCCCATTCAAGTCGTTCGTTTTTGTCTTTTCCAGAACTCTTGCAGATGGAACTAATGAAATTCTTTTAAAGCACAACCTACATATCTTTTTAAAAAATTTATAAACAGTAGAAGAAGAAACCTTTAAATCAATAAAGTTTTCTGAGGACTATATACCATCTTTCCTAGAGTGAGTGTTGAGTTTTCATTCACAATGGAGAGTAAATGATCTTTATGTAGCTGATTCAAAATAGGCTCTCTACCCATCTTTTTAGTATTAATTGGAATACCGATAAGGTCCCAATATTGTTGCTCGTTGGCTTTTCTTTTCCGAGTATAAGCCGTTTGCTGAGGAATTCCAAGGATATTTGCAGCCATTTGCAGCCATCTCATGGAATTTTTGCTTAATTTCAAAAGAATATATAATGCATTTTCTTTTTGGCTTAGTTTAAATAATATCAATTTCCATAAAAGACTTTTCCTCGGAATCCTTTATCTCCTTTTTAAATATCTCTAAATATCTCTATACAATCTTTGGTCATATAGTATGAGATATTTTGCCGTTTACTATGAACATTTTTACATGTTAGTTTGATTAATTAATGGTCGGTAGTATGATCGTTTATCCACCGATAGGATGAATATATTTGAACTGGAAGTATGAGTATATAAAAAGTATCTACATATATCTATTTTGGGGAACTGATATAGGAGGATAACTACTTTTCTCCTTATAACCTAATAGATAACTTTGTTAACTATTCTGTTCGTTACGTATATTATATTATACCCATATTTTACCTCTTTTATAGGTATCTATTGTGTTAAATTTACGCACTGAACATCACAAATTCAATGTATTAATGACCATATAACCACATTATGAAAAATAACACTTGCACATACGAAAGTACCACATCTTTAAATAAAGTTAGATACGCTCTGATAAATTTATACGAAGAACAACAATATCTGCTAAAAATATGTCAAGTCAATAATTCGCTATTAATCATAGACATTCTTATTTTTAAACAAGTGATTATTTAAATCAAGGTATTCAAGCACAGCCTGAGCACATAGGATTCTTCTAAATAATTTCAAATCTGAAAAAAAATATTAAGATTACTTAATATGCCCGAAATCTTAGTATAATTTTATAGCCCTATTGATCTAAAATCGGATTTCTAAAAGTATACGCTATTTTTAAGCACCCAATAAGATACGATTCACAATTCGTTAAATTTCAACCACACAAACACATTAATATTTTCATTTTGAAATCTGAAAAAAAGTAAATATTTTTAAAAATTTTAATAATTTTAATTCTTTGGAATTTTGTCTAATTGAATTTTACCGCTTTCAATCCTGATTGAATCTATAAGCTTTTCCTTTTTCTTCATACATGATTTTGTATGAAGATTTGATAGTTCCATTACTAACACCCGTTATATCTGCAATTTTTGAAGAAGGAATATCAATTCCAAAAACCAAACCGGCCATATAAATAACACTCGCAGCGATAGTAATAGGAGAACGACCAGAAAAAATACCGATCTCTTCACACCGTCTAGCAATGTATTCCGCAGCATTAGCCACTTGAGAACTTAATCCCAAATGCGAACAGAATCCGCAGTAGTCTGAGATGTCTTTATGCCATATTCAATCAATGTACCATCAGGATTAGAGGCAATCTTTTTCCTGAATTACTTTGTCCATTATTTTGAATACCTTCCCGATTTCCTTTTTTCGAACATTTGTTAAGGCCCATATTTCTGTAAATGAACGTGCAACCTTAGCCATACGACATCCAATAAATATAGCTGCAGCCATTATCGACTCCTGTGATTTTCCCTTCAAATGTTGTTCCTCGTAAACAAGTTTATAGACTTCTTTCGCCGAATCATGAACAATCTTAGGCAATTGGTATCCATCACACATCTGTGAAATTTTAGAAAAAGCAACAGCCAAAGAATTATCCTTTTTATCAACTAATGATTTTGATTGTGCTCTGCTTAATTCTCTTCCAACCCTAGTATTTTCAGGCACATATGAGATCATGGTAGACAAATCCTCAGTATCAAGTAAGGGATTACCAGCATCACCTACACGGCTAAGATCATCACCTACACGGCTAAGATCATCACCATTCTGATCTGGTATCAACTATTCTATCGCTAAGAACTAATCCACAGCTTCCACAAATAATATCACCTTCGCTAAATCTTTCAACCAAATCTGGAGGAAATATTGTACACTCAGGACAAGTTAAAGTAATATTTAAGTTAAGTCCTATAAATACGTCATCATTAGAACCAGACTTATCAAAGGGTGACATATTCAACAACTTTGTGATAGAATTTAAGGATAAGTAGTTCTAAATAGAACTACAACGTAACGGTATTCTTTTACTCTAAAGAAATGTTAAATTATTAATGGGTTGATTGTATGCTCAAAAGTTTATACGTGGTAGAATATAAAATAAAAATATACTTGAATGGATTGCATTAATTTCTTATTTACATGTTATACTCTCTGAACTGTATTGCTATATTAACTAATTGATTATATCTGGGGATTTTATCTGCTGCTTAATTGATAAGGTTGCATTATCCTGCATATTGCTCGGTAGAAAACAGTCACCATTGAATGTGTATTTCCGAGCACGAAGGAGTAGTTAATTTCAGCATGACTGTGCTAATAAAATTTTGAATATTCATCACGTGGATAGCTTATTAAGTTTTGTGTAATGTCAATTTTTTTTTTGGATGGAGCTACGTGGGTGGTGAAAAATTTTTGAATAAATTAAGGTAGTTAAACAAAGTTTTAATTCTCCAATTATCTAATAGATTAATCAATAATGGCTGATCAAGAAGTTTTAGTTTTAAGAGGTACCTTAGAAGGTCACAATGGATGGGTTACATCCTTAGCTACCACCCCAGCTCACCCAGATTTATTATTATCTGGTTCTAGAGATAAGACTTTGATCACCTGGAAATTAACCGGTGGTGAAGACAACCAATACGGTGTCCCAAAGAGATCTTTCAAGGGTCACTCTCACATTGTCCAAGATGTTACCATCTCTGCTGATGGTGCTTACGCTTTATCTGCTTCTTGGGATAAGACCTTAAGATTATGGGACTTAGAATCTGGTGAATGTACCAAGAGATTCGTTGGTCACGACGGTGATGTTTTATCAGTTTCTATTGCCAAGAACTTGAGACAAATTGTTTCTGCTTCCCGTGATAAGACCATCAAGGTCTGGAACACCATTGGTGAATGTATGGAAACTTTAACTTCTCACAACGATTGGGTTTCCGCTGTCAGATTCTCTCCATCTGAAACTTCTTCCACCGTTATCTCTGCTTCTTGGGATAAGACCATTAAGGTATGTTTATTTTACTTTTTTTACTAACTTAACTTTTGAATATTTTTCTCAATGTGGTTCTAGATGATGTTTACTATATTTGCTACTTCAGACGGGCTTGCCAGCTTCGAATGAGACATTTTTAATCACCAAGATCTCTGATATTTTTCCACGTTTCCAATATTTAAGAGTTAAGTTTTCCTTTTGTGAATTATTTACTAACAAAAACTAGTCCTGGGACTTAAACGAGTACAGTCTTAACGCTGACTTCATTGGTCACACCGGTTACATTTCCTGTATCACCATCTCCCCAGATGGATCCTTATGTGCTTCTGCTGGTAAGGACGGTGTCATTATCTTGTGGGACTTAAACTCAAACAAGACCTTATACACCTTGAACGCTGCTTCTGAAGTTCACGCTTTAGCTTTCTCTCCAAACAGATACTGGTTAGCTGCTGCCACCGCTTCTGGTATTAAGATCTTCAACTTACAAGAAAGAACCTTGTTAGATGAATTAAAGCCTGAATTCGCCATTGGTGCTAAGGCTAAGGACCCAGAAGCTATCTCTTTAGCTTGGTCTGCTGATGGTCAAAACTTATTCGCTGGTTACACTGATAACGTTATCAGAGTCTGGCAAGTTATGACCTCTTCTGCTTAAATTATTTTCTAGTTTACAGTAGTCTAATTTCCAATAAAACAATCACCATGTATATTAAGTTTATTAAGATTGTAGTCTATTCAAAGAAATAGAGTTTTCCGCTGGCACTACCACCAACTGCCCAATTCTTGGTTGGATGTATCGTCGCTACTGCTGGAACAGCACCAACTTTATCTGAATCTTTTAAGTGTGCAAGTATTTGACATTTTTGATCATATATGTCTAATCCTCTGTTCATATTTGCGATAACAAATTTTTGCATCCTATCCTCTGGTGCATATTGCCATTTTGATTTAAGAATTGATACCCATCTTCCTGTTTGACAGTTGTGTTTTATTTTTGTGAAGGGAATTATATTACTTGGGATTATTTCATCTTCTTCGTCTTTTACCTTGCTAGTTTCATTTTTTGGTTGATATGTTTGCGACCATTTTGTAATCGATGAATAAGATTTATCATCGCCATTTAGGTTAAAAATATTAATAGTATCATCGTACCCATTGCAAACTAGTCTATTTTCGTAATTCCAGTCTACGGATGAAACAGATAACCTTGAAGAATAGCTACCATAGGCATGAGGTGATAATTGATCCTCGTATTCTGACCAGGACGACTTAGAAATATTACGTAAATCCCAAATTCGTAATGTCCTGTCTAAAGAAGCAGTTGCTATTTGGTATGACAAGTTAGGATTGATACTAAAAGAGCCAATTTTCTTGTCGTGCAATCTGAGAAGTGACTTGTTATCAGGTTTTTTGAATTTTTCCCTCAAGTCATGTCTATAAAAATTCCCCGATAGTGTTGTGAGATATAATACGTTTTTATTATTGTCTTGCGGGAAGTTAATATCGGAGATACCTAAAGGATAGTCTTTAGACTCGAATGGATCACTCAAGTAAAGTACTTCCGATGAGACTAACTTATTGAGGTCTAATTGCCTAATGGACCCATCATAAGAACCCGTAAGCATTTTATTTGGCTCAGTATTAGACGTAAGTATTCTAGAAATGGACTTTCCATGTGGCTTCAATATGGTAATTGCTGGATCATCTTCACTCTCGATACTATCTACAGCCCAAATACCCAAATTTCCACTAGTATCACCAGCAGATATAATTCTATCTGTGACTGTAGGATGGAAATTAATGGATGTAATTCTATTATGTGCAATTTTAATATCAAGAGGATCAAATTTTTCGTATATCTTCAATTTATCAAACTCTTCTCTCTTCTTGTTGAGTTCTTTGTCACTATGTTCAGTTGATTTCAGCCTTATAATACTGAAAAAATCCCCAGCAGAAAACTTATCACCTAGATTTCTTAATATTTCTAGAACTCTATTATCACTTTCGATATTAACATCTTCTAAAGGCTCTTGTTCTTCCTTTTTTACGGTGCTATTTTCTGTATCATCCTGATTTTCACTCTTTTCCCGATCATCTTCTGTCTTGATTACCTTATTCTCAAACTTTAATGACCCCAGTTTCTTATCTGTTACCAAATCAATTAAATTGAAGTCACCGTATAGACGAGTCTGCTTCAATTTCTCCAATTCCTTCTTCTTTCTTTCAGCTTTTTCTTGTTCTTCCTTCATCTTTGTATACTCTTCTGTGTTTTCCATCTTAACCCCAGATAATCTACTGGATCTTCTAGTAGGAGCAGCTGGCTCCTTTTTTGATGTTTTTGCAGTTACTGTTCTTCTCTTCTTAGCCGGTTGTGTTGGCGTGGATTCCCTCTTAATTGAGTCGCTTATGGAATCCAAATTCAATTTCCTAAGCAACTCCTTATTCCTTTGAATATTCTCTTGTCTTTGTTTTTCAAAATCTGATAACGGCGCCATATTTATATTCTACGTAATATATGCCTTTATTTTAGAGTTACTACAATTTTATGATTTTACGCGTTAGATAAATTTATTCAGTCTCAAAAGATTCCAAGTACCTCAAGACATCGGAACACAAATATAAGCTACCACAAACCACAACTTTTCTCTTGTCACCGTTTTGCTTGATTTCCAGTACATAGTTCAAAATATTGGAGATATTCGTATCGGTAAAAGGAACCTCAACATCATTTACATAATTGCTAGATATAGCTTTCAATTCTGTTATATCCAAACTGGATATCCAAGGCATATTTTCTGGAACAGTAAAAGATGTAATTATAATCTTGTCTGTGTCTTTGTTAGTTATATGTTTTAGGAGCTTTCCAATATCTTTTCCCTTTGTAACAGCAATAATGAAAATAAGACCTTGATCTCTATCTTGAAATGTCGAGAGATATTTACCAAGTTCAATTGCAGCACTTTCATTGTGTGCTCCATCTAATAACAAAGTTAGCCCTGTGTTTGGAATAATTATGGTCTGTAATCTTCCCTGCCATTTGACGTTTTCAATTCCTTTTTTGATTAATTCATCTGTAATTTTAGAAGTGCCATCCAGATTTTGAAATTCCTTGTGTTCTTGTGAATTGAGCAAATCAATCAATTTAAGAGCAATTGCCAAATTCTGGCTTTGGTAGATACCTTTTAGAGGTGATACTTTCAAAAGATTGCTTACTTTAGCTGTGTCGTAGCCATCAACAAATAATAGTTCAGAATGGCAACTTGTGGCAGTTTCTGAAATCACTTCAAGTGCTTCTTTTTGATTTGTCTTATCCGCTACACAGGGGATGAATTGTTTTATTATACCTGCTTTTTGGGTTGCTATTTCTCTTATGGTGCTGCCAAGTAAGTTCTCATGGTCAATTCCAATTTTTGTTATTGCAGTAGCAATTACACCAGCACCTGATTCAGTTAGTTTATTCAGTTCAAGTACGTTAGTAGCATCTAATTTACCGCCTAACCCCACTTCAATAATTGCCAATTCTACCTTCTCCAATTCAAAGATTTTAAAAGCAGTGACAGTAAGAAGCTCGAATTCAGTACATCCCAATTGCATGTGGTCATTTTCCAGCACCACCAATTCATTAACCTTTTCAAACTTACTTAGTGGATAGACTTCGTTATTTATACAAATGCAGTCATTATAATGCACAATATGTGGAGATGTAAACCTACCATTTCTAATATTACACTGGGTGAATATCGATGATAAATATGCAATTGTTGATCCCTTACCATTAGTTCCTGCTATGTGGATAGAATTATAAGTAGAAATGTGAGGGTTTCCTAGTCGCTGAAGGAGTCTAGTAACTCTAGATAGTCCTAAATCAATTGGCATTCTTCTTGTAATTAAGAGATACTGATTTATTTTTGTGTAAAAATATGAAAAGTAGATATATGCGCTAGATCATCTAATAAGCAAAATCACCACATTTGACAGCAAGTAACAGAGAATGGAAGAAGAGAAAGCAAATAACTTCATTCAAGAACGATTGAATTCGTTGAACGTAATAGACACACAAATAGTTCTGCTTTTACTGAAAATGTCAGACATATTCGAAACATACTCTGTTGGTCCTACTGGAGATGTAACAAATACAAAGAAGTCATTTGAAGGTAAAACAAGTGAAATATATAAGATTATAAGCAATGTGGCCATTGATCTAAGGAAGGAGGTAAAACTTATGGATGAGAATATTGGAGTATACGATAGAAATGAAGATGGAGTGATGATTCTTCCTATAGATGTCAATCAGAAGAACACGAAGTTGGGAGAAAACAAAATGAATGATGAACTATCCTTATTAGGCGAATTGTTACAAAAGGAAAGAGATAACGAAAGAGAGGACAATAGTGGTGTAAAAAAAGAAGAAGCTGATAATATAGAACCAAGTGATAATGTCAGAGATGACAATGACGTAGAAATGACCTATTAATTTATTTAGATATATAATGCTAATGTATGTTATAATTCCATTAAGTAACCTTGTTGAATGAGACGTTCGACATCAGACTTCCTAACATAAAATTGGGAATCTTTAATTAAATTGAATACACCGTATTCTGTCTGAACTTCTCCACCATCTTTGAGGACTCTAACATCTATAAAGATATTTGTAGGTGGTTCTAGACTACCAGACAAATCAATATCCGCGTAATTAGACTTGTAGTCAACCAATAAACTTTGGTAATTTTTAAAATACTCTTGTTCGGCGTGGTTTAGATTATCAAGAGATAATTTAGTGGTGTAACTCCCGTTAGTTATATCTTCACTCGCAGTGTTCATTGAGCTTCCCTCTTCCATTCCCTCTATTTCAGGATCCACGTTTAGCCATGCAAACTCATTTATCTTTTGTGCTCTTAACTTTTCATATGCCAATAGACATCTTTTATTCCTTCTCATTGATAAATGTGTAACAAAAAGCTGGCATTGGTTTATTTTCATTTCTTCTTCATTTATTGTCCCGCTTTCCTCTTGAAGTCGTTGATTGTCAGCCAAATATACGGCATCTTTGTGGAGATCAGATATTTCTTTTAATATACCCCTGACCAATTCAGTTTGATACAATGGTACTTCGGATAGCTTCAGTGTACGCTTGGCATCTAATATAAGCTTATTACCTAAATCTCCGTACATTATTTGTATAGTATTCCGAGTAGGTCTTTTACTAATTTTTATTTAATGCTAAAAATGCGATAACGCGTTGTACTGTTAGTGACAAAATTATATGAGAATGAATTGTATTCATAATTTAGGTTAAATGAATAGCGATAAAAATTAGTCGCTATCATAAAACTACAAGCTTCAGTAATTCCCCCCTCCAACATTATTCTATATTTTATTCGATGAGCCATAACTCCAATAATCATTTATGATTTTAATGATCTTGTACTTTCTGTACAATCATAATATCTAGTCATTTCTACAATATAAGAGTATAAGGAACCTAATACGTTTAGAAATGTTGATCTATATATACTTATAGAGATCTATAAGTATGTAGATAAATAATCTGTTTAAAATATTTAATGCTCTTTATGTAGAATTACGCGAATAACTTATAATAATCTCATTAGGAAGACGATACAGAATGAATAGTGAATACGAATCATAATATAAGTTACAGCTTAGCCTGTGGAAAAGTAAACTGAATAAGTACTCAAATAATCTAATTAGAGCTTATTCACAATCAAATAGCATACGAAGCTGGTATGGCGCAGTGGTAGCGCAGCAGATTGCAAATCTGTTGGTCCTTAGTTCGATCCTGAGTGCTAGCTTCATTTTTTTGATTTATACTCTTGAAGTCAAAAAAGCAACAATTTATGATGAAAAGCTTAATCTATTATTTGTTTTTAAGATTAAATATATTTATGAAGGTTACCATGATTTTACAAGTATTCTCCAGCTTTCGTAAAGACACTTCAGGGATCATTAGTTCCTGATACTTCAATTTACCAAGTTGCAAAAAACAATTTTGCCATCTATTTTGTTGATATTGATCAGTATAAGATTTCTAATTTATTCTTTTGAAACAAGGATGCAGTAGTCACAGTAGAAGATTTCCATTCTTTTTTCTCAGTGAATATTCTAGATTTTCTAAAGAAATAGCTTTTACCAGAATATATCAACAACTCAAATTTAGTGATATATTTGGACTTACAATTAGATGTAAAAAGAAACACAATAAACTTCTAAAATTCTGAAAACTAGTTTGATCGTCAGAGTATCGTTCCAAATTGATATTAATTTGTTCCAGATAGAAGGATTATGTATCTTTTATAAAGTAAAGACTGCTACATTCCCGAACCAAATTAAATAGATGCTTTTATTAAATAATATATGCGACTTACTACATGAGTGAGGTTCTTCCTCCTACTTCTGTACTTGCAGTACCATCTGGCATGTTTCCATCTCTATCCGAAACAAACTCCTTATATACTGTTTCTAATTTCAACTTTTCAGAGACAGATATTGAGGGTTTTGTATCTGCTAAAGAATCGAGGAAGTCTTTGTGTGTAATCGCTATAGTTACATTAGAAGAGGAAGATTTTGACTTTTCCTCGTTTGTGTTATCTTGAAATAATTCTTCGATTTTCTTTAGCAAGTTAATTCTCTCAGAAGGTTTAATCTTGTTGCTTTTTATCTTCTCGGAATATATTTGGAAAAATTCATAGGATGCTTGCTCCTTTTCATTCTCATTTTCATTAGCAGCAATTTCTTCATCCTTTGCCAATTTACTATGAACTGCCTTCAAATATGCATTGTACGCAAGTCCTTGCATATCTGCACCACTATATCCTGCAGTCTTTTGGGCAATTGAGCTCAAATCCACATCAGTTCCTAAATCCATATTTCTAGTGATACTTTCTAAAATATCTAACCTATCTTCGAGATTGGGCATATCACATATTACACTCTTGTCTAATCTTCCAGGTCTCAATAAAGCTGAATCAATTAAATCTGGCCTACTTGTAGCAGCGAGAACATAAACTCCATCTAAACCTTCTGCACCATCCATTTGGGTTAACATTTGATTGACAACTCTGTCAGTAACACCTGTAGAATCATGTCCTCTCTTTGGTGCAATTGAATCAAATTCATCAAAAAATAAAATGCACGGCTTTGCAGCTTGTGCTCTTTCGAATAATTCTCTAACAGATTGTTCTGATGCACCAATGTATTTATTTAAAATCTCAGGACCTTTAATGGATATAAAGTTAAGTCCACATTGTGAAGCAACCGCACTAGCAAGGAAAGTTTTACCACACCCCGGATATCCGTATAAAAGGATACCAGATCTTAATCTTAAGGGACAATTAGCAAAAATTGGTGCATATTTGGTTGGCCATTCTAATGTCTCTAAAAGTATATCTTTTGCTTGTTTTAAACCTCCTATATCTTCCCAATTGACAGTTGATTTTTGTAATTTAACTCCCAACAAACTAGAGGGAGTATAATCTTTCAAAGCTAAATCTAAATGTTGCTTATGGGCAATCAAATCACCCTCACCTCCTTCTTCAACTTGAGTAAATAGCACTTCGTTATAAAGTCTATCACAAAGCACCTTCAAATCATTTGGCATGTAGCCCTCTGTTTCCAAAACCAAGTCCATTATATCGAACTTAATTTGAGAAATACCCTTCTTGTCTAAATAGCCAGTGATAAACTTATTTCTTGTACTTTTATCTGGTGCTTTTAAGGAATATATATTTTCAAATAAATGATATTGTGATAAAATTTTGTTTAAAGTTTCCTTGGAAGTCGATGAAACCAAAATTGACAAATTGCTGTTATTTTGAGCTTGTATCTTGTTAAGCTGAGAAATAAGGAACCCACTTAATTGGTTTGAAGTATCTGCATTGACATTTTCATTTTCAGCATTCAAAATTTTGTCTAAATTATCCAAAATTAACAAAGAAGGTTTATACCAAGCACATTCCTGAATCCATTTACCAAAATGATTATTCATTAGAGATGTGAGGTTTTCATTCATTATGGTTTCACAAGAAATATATTTTGTGTGATAACCAAACTCTGCTTCTAAGATTTTGGCAACTGAAGATAAAATTAATGTCTTACCACTTCCTGAATTACCATATACTAATGTACCAGTATTTGAAGATATGGTTACCGAGTCAACTATATCGATAATCAAATCTTTAATTCCAATACTACTTTCAATTTCAACATCAGAAGCTCCTCTATTAACCTCAGCTTTTCTATTCTCAATGAAAGAGTTAGGTCTTAAAAGATCTTCACCAAGTTCAATTCTCGACTGCTTTTTCCCATCGTGTGGTTTGATCCATGCATTAGGCGAATCGTTTTTTTTGAATTCCAATAAACCTCCTAATGGAAGAACTTTTGGAATAATTGGGAGTTTGGTGTAATTTGTTAAAGGAGAAGATGCAAATGAATTTTCATTCAGGTAAAAGTATTTTGTGAGTTCCTCCGTTAGCTTATTCGCCTGGCTCTTCCTTTCAGATAAGTTTA
The DNA here is from genome assembly GCA_030563145.1 of Schwanniomyces polymorphus var. africanus. Taxonomy (NCBI): domain Eukaryota; kingdom Fungi; phylum Ascomycota; class Pichiomycetes; order Serinales; family Debaryomycetaceae; genus Schwanniomyces; species Schwanniomyces polymorphus. The sequence goes on from JAKUBG010000026.1 coordinate 141,161, forward strand.
ACTGGGAAGCTTTTTTCGATTGAGTGATATATGGATGTACCACAAATACTGCTGGCCTTTTTGATACTTTCGTAGTTGGTGGTTGTAATATCACTACACTCCCAATTAACAGTTCAGTGTTAAGAGAAATAGCCAAATTTTTGGAAATACCCACAGTGTCTTTAGGACATCCATCATAGTATATAGCTCGAGCAATTATTTTAGTACTCTCCTTCAAAGAATTTCCAATTTTGTCTTTTTCATTCTGTTGATCATCTTGGATCGGATTCTTACTCTGACCACTGTTAGGACCTGGAACTATAGAGACACAAAGGTATTCGTAGTCACTAAAGAGATCTCTAATTTCTGAATTGATATAAACTTCGTAGGAATTAGTGTTTTCATCAGAAGTAGTATTCTTAAATATATCGTGGGGTAAAGGAATCCCTCTTAATAATACGTTTTTTCCAGACCTCTCCTCCGATGTGGATTTGCTGCTTTTAGTTGACTTATCTGAAACAGAATTCGGCTTTTTCACTTTCACCTTTGGTGCAATTGATATTTCAGCATAAGGTGATATTTTAGCATATTGATGATCTTCACCACCAAGACTTGTCACAATTAACTTAGCGGAAGTAGTTTGTGAAGGATACACAACTAAAGTTTGATTAAGAGATACACATCTTGTCTGTGAAATTAACTTGTCTTCAATAGTTTGAGCATGGATTTCAACCAATTCCCAATCTGAACTTGTTTCTGGTTCTAAACTAATCGAAGTAGTTTCGTAATTATTCACCTTCATATATAATGTAACGTTTTCATCGTTCAGAATATGTAATGATTCAGCAAATATTGGATCTATCTCTATCGTCTTTATTTTCTCCGAAGACATACCTGACCAGCCAGCGTAATATTTAGCCTTAGAAGAAACTACTATCTCCACAATTACATCTTGAATTTTAATATTAGCATTAAATAACAAACTACTCAAATTCGATGGCAAATTTATTAAATTCGATTTAAGAGGTTTAAATGAAACCTTGACTGAATGTCCATCCATTTTTCTATGTTAAATTAAATAAGTTATATATTTTTATTTAATAAATGATTTTAACTCTGATAATGATTTTATATCTCGACAATCTGGGGCCGAGGTTTTTGTGAGGATATGGAAAAGTGATAAGAATTAATTTGAAAATATATTTATACTATATACAATTAAGCTTGAAAAACGAAAGGAATACTGATAGCTTATTCAAAATTTGAATATGACTATATCTAGTATCCTCCAGGATGCTATTGAAATAGACACATAAAGTTGGCACGTAAAGTTTCTATATCTTTCTTGAACAATTTTGCTAGAAGCGAACCTTGAAGATAAAATACCCCAATGAAGGTTAAGTTTCATCAAGTAGCATTTAATTGTCTTCATGCTGTTGCACTTCTTTCCATTTTTTTAAGTTTTCATCTTCTTCATAACCTTCCAATTTCTTTGCATTCTTTTCTATATTTACTCTCTTAGCATTTTCCATTGTTTGGAAAGATTTTCGTCTAATCGATCTACATTGTTCCCACCCTACTACATTACCGAGGAAAAATCCACAAACACCCCAATTCATAGATTTACTTGGATTTTTGTGTATTAAAAAAGTCACCATACTCAAAACTCCCATTGCTTGGAACCCAGTAAGCATGGCATCCCTAAAGCATGGCATACTAACAAATCTTTCCACGCTGAAATCGGACAATTTCACTTGTTTCATTGCATCTACATAAGTAGGTTGCTTATAATCCACGGTTTCTTTATCTTCAAATTTAGGTGGAAGATCTTCCAAAAATTGTTGTGGCTTATTTTCTTGCACGTTGGTAACTGGAGACACCTTAACTGGCGCACTTCCACCAAACCAACCCATGTTATCACTGTCTGTTTTTCGATAAATACTTCATAATCTTAATTAAACAGAATAAATCTGATGGCTTGAGAACTCACGTGACCTAACTAATTTTCAAAGAAGAAACACACACAAAAAAAGAAGCATGTTATTAAAATTTAGTAATCAAGCAAAGTAAATTTAGCTACAAATTACCATACACAACGATATGAAGTAGCTAAGAATTTATGACTTAAAGTCTTAACATATGTATTGATAAAAAAAAATAACTAGCGCCGCCCGGTTTCGATCCGGGGACATCAGGGTTATGAGCCCTGCGCGCTTCCACTGCGCCACGGCGCTTGCTAGTTGACAGAAATGTTTTGCAAACATTGATAAGGAGTTTAATAAAAGGTTTTTTTGCGTTGGTGTTGGTATTCCAGCTTATTAAACTATGTTAGAGATCTGGTATTTAATATAGTATTTATATTAAGTTACGGGCACAATTGTATTGTGATTCGCTCAACTAACTATACTATATATCAATGAAATCTAGCTCTATTTATAGTTTGAAATTAGATAAAATTTTCATCTAATTTTTCATCTGAGGCAATCTAGGCGATGAGCTGAGTCACAGGTTAGCTATTCCATTGGTCAGTTCATCTTCACAATGCCTTACGGGTCAATGGTTTCATAAATACCTTTCTATACTTTTCAAGGGCTTCATTTATTTTGCATCAATATAGTTAAGTGTTGTGTCACGTGATATTGACCGAATGTAATAAAAATATATTTCATTAATTTATATCACGTTTTACATCATGTGTTATTCCCGGATATCTTATCCTAAGCTGGAATACCAACACTCCCCCAGATTGTAGCAATAGGTGATACAATCTTAATGGTGTGACAGCATCAACTTGTTTCATAATTTTAGTATGCAGTTCTTTCAAGTAGCTTAGAACGAAGATTTCTAAATGGTTTTAGAGATAGTGCTTTGGTAAACATGTCAGCAATATTATTTTCTGATCTGACATACTCAAGTCTAATTATGTCACTAAATATGAATTGTCTGATATATTTCAATTCAATATCAATCATTCTTCTAGTACATGATGTACCTTCGTTTCTGCAATTCTTTATAACTGCTTCATTGTCTTCAAATATGACAATATCGTCAATATTTATTTTGAGGTCAATAATAGCTTGTCGTAATTGTATAACTCCCCTTAATGCTGAGTATAGAGCTACTACTTCACACGATGCGGAGCTAGTGGTAACTAACAGTTGTTTATTTGTAGACCATTTTATGAGGTTATTGTTAAGGTAAATTGTGTATCCGGATAACAGCTTTCTGTCCGCAGTAGGAGCAAATGACGCATCTGAATACGCATTGATTTCATACTTCATTTTCTCTTGATTGTTTCTGCGTTTGTATTCCAAACAGAAATGTATTGTATCCTTAATATACCTAAAACAATATATCAATTTTTCAAAGTCCTTCTTCGTTGGTGATTGGTTCTTAGAACATAAACGATTTACTGCATAGCAAATATCTGGTCTAGTATTCTTGGCTGCCCATAGAAGAGAGCCTACTCCCGATTGATATCTTTTCTTTTCAGTTTCATTTAATAATTCTGAACGATCTTGATTTTCAACAAAGAATTCTTCTTTCCCATTTGTTTCGAATTTTTCGTGATCTCTTGGGATTGGAATGGGTTTGCTATGTGACTTATCAAGTTTGAATTCTTTTAGTATTTTCAACAAATACTTTTCTTGACTAAGTTTGTAGCCTTTTTCAGTTTTAATAAATTCGATTCCCAGGTATTCTGTGATATCATCGAAGTTTTTTAAGTCAAAGAACTTTTCGAGTTCCTTTTTGAATTTATTCAATTCGTTTATGTCAGATGATGTAAGGAATAAGTCGTCGACATATAATGCTACAATCAATTTCCCCCCTGAAGGAAAGAATTTTGTGAACATACCAGATATGGCAGTATCAGCTTGAAAATTTAGAGATAACAAGACATCTTTGATACATTCATACCACATGTAACCGGCTTGTTTCATTCCATAAACGGCCTTTTTTAGAAGCCAACATTTATTCTTTGGAACTCTCGCTCCAATGGGAGGTTTGACATAAATTGGTTTGGTTGATTGTAAATCAGCATTAAGAAAAGCTGAGGATATGTCTAAGTGATGTATAGGCCAATCATTTTCTACAGCGATTGCAGTTAACAATCTGACAATCGTGAGTTCAATAACAGGAGATGAGACTTTAGATGTATCATAATTCTCCCCCGCAATCTGTCGAAAGCCTTGTACAACACACCGAGATTTATATCCCATCTTTTTTAAATCATCTGTTTTAGTAACATGAACCCATGTTGTAGGTATAGGCTTGATTCCACGTGGGATGTCTACTTCATTATAAACTTCATGTTTGCGGAAGCTTTCTAGTTCACGATCAACGGAGGCTCTCCAGTGCGGATTGTGGAGATCAACGTTTCTGTAAACTGCATGTATAGCATCAATATGTAGTTTCTTTAATTGCCTTCTTACGTTAGGGTTATTTGAGTATTTTGTATGTTTCCAGGCTTGGAACTTTTTAAGGAGTGGTTGTTGTGATCGAGTGAGTTTTCTTAATTTTGAACTTTCGTCACTAGGAAAATCTTCTATCGTCCTTTTTCGCTTTCTAGAGACGTCTCTCTCAGCTTTTGGAGACAGTAAGATTGAGTTGTTTAGTAGATACGAATCATCATTTTGGGGACGACCATATACCTCCGATAGGTTCGTATCTGGATCTGTGTTTTGAGTTGGCTCGTGAATTGGATAGGCATCATCATTCTGAGGGTGATCGCAGGCCTCTGATATGTTCGTATCTGGAGCTTTCTCATCATTTTCAGATAAAATCTCATCTTGAGATTGTTCATTTGTTGTCAGAATCTCAGTGATGAAGTCTGAGTGTATTGGGGCAATGTCATGTTCTGCAGTTACATGTGTAACGTCAGTATCTCCCCCTGCATTGCCTTCATGCAGCAGCTGTGTAGGTAGATCTGAGTTAAATAAATTTTCTGTTTCTACTTGCTGATCTAATGTGTCTTCATCATTGGAATCGTTAATACTTTCATCCAGTAAGTATGTTTCGTATTCACCATCATTATTTGTATCAAGCACCATAGTATAACTTGGTTGTACTGGATTAGGTACACCTAAGTTTGATATCTCATGAGTTTCGGCATATAAATCATTAGATTCCTTGTAAATATCGTTGTTAGAGTCAAGTTTTAATTGGTCGACTGTATTGTCCATATTGTCTTGCTCTAATCTGGAATTATTTTCCTTGTCATATTGTGCTAGCTTTGTAATATGTACTTGGTTTAATTTTTTAAGTAAGTCATCTATAGCTTTGTGGTTCTTTCCTGCTTCGTAAATCTCTGTGTTATTCAATTTTGAAAGATAGAAGTGGATGTAATCCATAGTGTTCAAAAACCGTACGTTAGGAGTGTTCATTTCCTTGAATTTTGTATTTTCCCAGAGTATTACACGATAGACAGTCGAGTCGGTGCAGTATCCTATGAAAAAACCATGTGCAATAGAGGGTGTTAATTTTTTAGAATCACCCTGGCTCCTTTTGAGCTTATTTTCGTTTCGTAGATTTACTATGACGTCTAGTCCAAATTGAACCGGGTTGAAGTTGAATCCTTCATCATAAAACAACGCATGGGGACACTTGCCACCTTTTGAGCGAATTGGCGTCATGTTTCTCATGTGTGTAATATAGTCCACTAATTTAGGGATAAGATAGTATACATTTTTATGTTGTATAGGTAATATAGCTTTTCGAATGTGCTTGAGAAGATCTCGGTTAGTTCGTTCACTAACCCCATTCAACTCAGGGCTGTACAGTGCTATTTTATCTCTTTCAATCCCAAGTGGTAGGAGTTGATTTTGGGTAGGCATTTCAGGTGCGTTATCTGTTCTAAAGAATGCAACACTTATACCTGGGAACTTATTATTCCAAATAGTTATTTTTTCTAGTAGTAGCTGTGTTATAGCTTTATTTTCTGACCATATAGTAGCTGTGTATCCTGAGTATTCATCAATTAGCGTAGTTATATAATGCTTTTTCTTTTGATGTTGAAATATTCCTAGAGTATCAGAATGAACTCGAAATAATTTTCTAGTTGCTCGATAATGGAACCGGTTATGCGGTGTTTCCATTATATTTACAGCAATACATTCTCTACATTGTTTGACAGACTCTTCATCCTTTGACGTTACTTGTTTCGTTAATTTTATTGACTTGTTTTGAATAGCCAATTTTAAACTCTCAAGAGACATGTGATTACCCATCAAATGGAAATACATTAGATCTTTCTTAGCTTGGAATGGATTTGCAATTTTGTGTTCCAGGTTTGCAATTGTAAGTGGATGAGATGTATTAAGTAATTCTTCAGAAACTAAGTTGATTGACCTTCTCAGATAATCCTTAGGGTTTTCTTTAAGATATTCAATTACACTTTGATTTGACTTCTAATCTGTTAGAGATCTGGTATTTAATATAGTATTTATATTAAGTTACGGGCACAATTGTATTGTGATTCGCTCAACTAACTATACTATATATCAATGAAATCTAGCTCTATTTATAGTTTGAAATTAGATAAAATTTTCATCTAATTTTTCATCTGAGGCAATCTAGGCGATGAGCTGAGTCACAGGTTAGCTATTCCATTGGTCAGTTCATCTTCACAATGCCTTACGGGTCAATGGTTTCATAAATACCTTTCTATACTTTTCAAGGGCTTCATTTATTTTGCATCAATATAGTTAAGTGTTGTGTCACGTGATATTGACCGAATGTAATAAAAATATATTTCATTAATGTTAGAGTACTGTATATAGTCGGAACTGTATACAATTATTAGTATAGTAGTAGGAGTGGGTTTATATATTTCAGTTGGTTAACTAGTAGAAATTATATAG
>JAKUBG010000027.1:0-145156 GCA_030563145.1 Schwanniomyces polymorphus var. africanus
GGTTATTCTGACAAATTAATGGTCGGTAGTATGAGTATTTTTCTACCGATGGTATGAATATATTTGAACCGGAAGTATGAGTAAATTATGAAAACACTGTAATTCGAATTACATTAAAAAAATTGTCAGAAGTCATTACTATATTAATTTTGCATAATGCACGTGATTAGAGGAAATCCAGCTTGAAAAATAGCTTCTTTGAAAATCGGCTTCACGTTAATTCAGATTCCGACTCTTTTTTCTTTTTTTTTACATCTTCTAACGGATCGGCATCTCTGAAATTGTCACCTCCGAAATCGGCAACAGTATCTGTTAATGCTACCGATACATGCCAAAACCTGTTCCATTTTCGTAAATTTTGCAATTCAACGATTCAAATTATTTGGTTATACTTTAACTAATTATCTGAAGTAGACAATTTCTAGTCTACGGTCTACTAATAACTATATACCCTTTCAATTTTCATATATTGTAGGAATTATACTCATCCAACCCATTCCTATTGAACTGTTAAAAGTATATATAGTTTAGTCGCGTCATCCATCACCTTTAGGAGTTTTTTGGGCTTATTCTGTATGAACCTTTAGCGACTTAAGCCTTGAAGTAACGTCTTTGTTGCATTTGTGATGATTGTAGCTCCATGTAAAATAGCTTGTTTTCATACTAGAAGCAAAAGTCTCTATTAAATGGAAGATTCTTCAAAATTTTTATCATAAAAAAATTAGATTTCTGATAGGAAAAGAGATTGCAATATTGAAAATGATCCTAAGCCCTTATTGAAATCTACGACTAAATAATACCAAAATATTACACATATATTAGCAGTTCCTATTACAGAAACATAATTTATTCAAAAATCATAAATGTTCCGAGACTGATAATTTCTTATATCAATTTTACTGTATGGTCATATTTGATTCGTTGACATGAACCTCAAGCCCTAAAAACTATCTTACATCCAAGCCATTTAATAGATTCAAAGACTTATTCGAAATATACATTTACAAAACCACAATACTATTTCCCAACAGTGCCCTTATATAGAATAGAATTCTGTTCGTGTAATATCACCCACATTATACAAATCATAGTAGAAGGTAGTCAAGATAAAACCTTTTACTTTCCATCAGTGAACTACAAATTTATTCTGGAGTAGTCTCTTATCTATGTTTTGAAAGTAGTGGTTCAATTAACTGTCTTAGAAATTCAATTTATACAGCTAGTTTAATTTCTAAAATGGTACAAAATAAAATATCTGAAAATTGAATGGCAAAGGTTTAAAATTTTTCTACCGAGGATTTAGAGCGGACTTACAGTATCAATATTTCGTATTGAGTGGATTTATCTTATTACTTTATTTTCCAAGATAAGAACAATAGAGTTACAGGGTGTATATGTTACAGGGTGTTTTAATATTATTTGAGAACACGGGGAACAGCTAAGGGGTTAATTGCCGTTGACGTACTTAATGTTGCCTTTTGCTCGTGAGGCATCGGTTGTCTGATTATTTTGTTTTGATATCATACAATGTATAATCTGCATAGAAGATGAATTCTGGTATATAGCTCAACGTCACATGCAAGTTTGAGTGACATATTTTTTATGATGTCAAGAATGGAACCTTAAAATGAAGGCTATTACGAGATCTAATAAGGCATTTTCATTATCTATCTCATTGTGCAATTAAAAGTGACAATTTGATTGATAATCATGTATCCAAATTATGGGGTATAATGTGATAAACAATCCAAACGACAAAACGGCACCTGGCAAAACTAATAGTTAATAGTGGAAAGAAAAAGCTAGTATACTACCAATATACTGTTACTTTGACTATTAGGATAATAGATGATGATAGAAATTATATTTCTGTTCTGAAAAAGAAACGGGATTACGGTTGATTGCCTACAAACTCTCCGATGCTTTTTATCCGAAATCATCTGTGAGGTGAAATTTTGAGATGCCGCAATTTTACATTCACGGCATTTTTCTCTGATAACAGTAATTGATTATGTGATGTATTCTATCAATTAAAATATTTAAATAGATAAATTCTCTTCTTAGTTTGGTTCTTAGTTTATTAGAGTTAAGTTTTAAAATTAATTTAAGATTAATTTAAGATGTCTGGACTTCAAGCAATCAAAAGTATAGGCTCTGAAGTTCTCTCAGAGAGCGGAAGAGTTATGGAAAATTTTGGACGTGAAGGATTAGAAGATGATGACTATAATATTCCTTTGGAAGAATACTTATATCATGCAAAGCTCCAAAGAGAAATGGAAGCTTCCCCAGAGTACGGTAAAGCTGCTGCTACGATTCCATTGTTTGAGCTCATTAGAGTAAAATTATTGAAGAAAGAACCAAGAAATACATCACAAGGATTGTCGGTTGATGAAGTTGCAGAAAAGGATCCATCAGAAAGGGAACTGGTACATGATTTAATCTCTGAACCATTAAGCACCTCCAAAGAAAATGCGAATAGAATGTTAAGAACTGCTTCCTGGGGATCCGTCTTTTATTTAATCACAACTGATATCCTAGGGCCAACTAATGCACCTTTTGCAATTAGTCAGTTAGGATATGTGCCAGGAAGTTTACTTTATTTCTTATTTGGTATCTGTGCTGCGTACACTGGTTTTCTTCTTTGGAATATGTATCTAAAGCTCGACTCTGTGAAATATCCATTAAAAACTTATGGTGATATTGTCGGACGTATTTATGGAAAAAGTACAAGATATCTGATTGATGTCCTTCAAGCAATTCAGTTATTCTGTAATGTTGCTGTAATTATCTTAGGAAATGGTCAAGGTTTGTCCGAAGTTACTAAAGGTAAAGGTTGCTATACTGTTTTAATCTTGGTATGGGCGTTAGCTGGTATGATTGTTGGCCAAATAAAGTCGTTACAAAGATTTGGATTTTTAGCAACTGCTGCTATTTGGATGAATGTTTTCGTAATTGTTGCAACAATGGTTTGCGTTTCTAAGTGGGACCCAGATTACACTGCTGCTTATGGACTTAGTCATGTTTTAAAAGGTCCAATCGTTACTAAAGTAGTAGTTAGTGGTTCTGGCGGAAATTTTACTAATCAATTAAATGCATGCATGAATATTGTCTACGCATATGGTGGTGCATTGATTTTTGTGGAACTTATGGCAGAAATGAAGAGACCTTGGGACTTCTGGAAAGGTATGGCATGTGCTCAAGGATTCATTTTCACCGTTTACCTTGTCTTTGGACTTATTGTATATCATTACCAGGGTCAATTCGTTATTAACCCAGCCAATCAGGGAATTGGAAACTATGGCTGGCAAAGTGCTACCAATGTCATTAATTTTGTATCGGCCATAATTGCTGCTGGCCTTTATGGTAACGTTGGTATTAAAGTCGTCTATCAGACTATTTGCGAAAGATTTTTGAGATTTCCACCACTTGAAGGTAGAAAAGGAAGAGTTATCTGGTTTGTGGCTGTCATTATTTTCTGGGGGCTTGCATTTGTCTTCGCCGCTGCCATTCCTAATTTCTCTTCTTTAGTTTCATTGGTGGGAGCTGTTTGTATCTTACAATTTACTTACACATTCCCATTCATTTTGGAGTTTGGATTAGATTTCCAGGTTGGTGCTTTAGTTGGTGATGGTCCTTATGATCATGTTAATAAGGTAACCAATCGTATCGATACCTGGAAAAACCCAAGCAGATGGATTCGTGGTTATAAACAAAAATGGCTAGCAAATACTGTACACATAATACTTTTCTTAGCTTCTTTGGCTACTGCTGGTCTAGGAATTTATTCTAGTGCGGAATCGTTAAAGGATGCTTTTAAAGATGGAAGAAGTACTTCCTTTACTTGTCATTCGGGTGCAGCATAGAAATAATACCATTTTGTATAAGTATTAATGAATAATAAGAACTAATGTAACAGGATTAAATTTGTAAGTAAGTAAGTAACAATGGAGAATTTATGCGCATTGAAAGTCCCACAAATATTAAACTTTTCTTAAGAATTGTTACCCTTAAGTGAATAGCAAAGGCTAATTGTTACTAGCATGACTTGTGCAGATCAAGGGTGCTGAATGTTTCTTATTAGCATTTAAGTTTAACAAATCTCTCTCAGAATTTACGTTTTTATTGCTAAAATTAACACATGTGTGAATTTTTAGATAAGCGTACATTATTTAAAACAAATAGATGCCAGTTTCAGCAAAAATATTATATACAATTTAGGCTACTGTTTAGAAATCTGAAACCCCTTACATATATCTGGAATATAAATAGGCACATAGTTTCCCAGTTTCCATGATGTGATAGATTGTCAGTAAGATAAAATGGTCGAAAAAGGTAAAAAAGAGAAGATATTTGTTCAACATGTTGAAGGACTCAGTGAAATGTTTGGAATTACACCAAAATGGGATAAAGATCACCCTAAGTTGAGTCCAGAAGAGAGCATAGATCAGATTAAAAACGACGAGAGATTTAAAGAGTTTGAAATAGTCTCAACTCCAATTGGACCAAAAACAAAAGAAGAGCAAGAGAGATACAACACATGGGAGAAAATATTACAAAATATTCCAATTACATTTAGAGAAATGTCCGACGAGGAGTTTTTCGGAAGAGGATTCAAAAGAAAATAACTAATATGTTATTATGTCAAGATTATGTTTCGTTACCTCATTTATATCATTTATATGCTTTGTTAAGATTTTGTATGTTTTAAAAATACGAAGTTATTGATTTTTATTGATTTTTATTGTAGTATGATCGTAAATACAAAATTCTGAGTATCAATTGACGAGAGCACTTCCATCAATACAAGTAATAGCATTGCCACCAACAATAATATTTTCACCCTCTATTTGCACAGAAAGTTTAGCATCTCTTCCAATTGCACGTCCTTGATTGATGGATATAGGAGAACTGAATGATCTCAGTTCAGAATGCATAAGTAAATACTTACCAATTGATGCAGCACCACTTCCACAAGCCGGGTCTTCTTTGACGTTTACAAAAGGAGCAAAATTTCTTGTTTCAATCAGACCATCACGGTATTTACCGAAAACTAATACACCTATGAAATCACCCTTTGCACTTAAATTACTCAATTTATCGTAATCTGGAGATATTTTGAGGACTTCTTCGCCGGTAGAAACTTCAATAGTTAACCAGTTCGGGCCAACATTAATGAACATTGGCTTTTTAATTTGGTTTGCTTTTCCCTTGTTCCAGCCGAGTATCGGTTCAAGCTCTTCAATAATTGCTGAAGAAACTTCTTTAATTTCATATGGGGGGCTCTTGAAGTATATCTTCATATCACCATCGTTTTTCTCGACCTTTAAATCCACTAAACCAGCTCCACATTCTTGAACTACATTTCCATTTTTTGGAACAAATAGCCCAGCTTCTATTGCTGCATGGCAAGTACCAATGGTTGGATGTCCTGCAAATGGTAGTTCGCAAGCAGGCGTAAAAATTCTAACCTTATAATCCGCTTCTTTAGAAGTGGGTTTAAGTAAAAAAGTAGTTTCAGAAAGATTGGTCCATTTTGCTATATCTTTCATCTGCTCAGTGCTTAAATGATCAGCATCAAAGAATACAGCAACAGGATTGCCCTTAAAGGGTTTTGAAGTAAATACATCAACTTGTTTAAAAGGAATTTTCATCGTCAAACTTAAAGATACAATTTAAATTCGCACATAAACTTGAGGTTGCGATTATATATATATGATTGGAGTGACTCAGATAATGAGTAATCATCATGACTCAGAGAGTAAATAATATGTATGTCTTTCGAAGCAAAATATATATTATGATATTAAACGTGTTTCTATTGTAATTTACATTAAAGTCTTACTGGGCTCGGCTCGGGTATATAGTCAAGTTCTAACTGTTTCTAAATCAGAGATTACTATATATTTTGTTAAGAGTGAATGGCATGAATAAATGAACTTCTTTTCACTAGAAATCTCTTTAGTTGATCTTAAAATGTGTCTCTTTTATTGAGTAGTTTAACAATAGGAAGACTATAAAAAAAGAACAAATAAGAGGAAAATAATTCTTAATATACTTAACAAACAAAATAGTTTACAAAGGTTGAAAGATTAAGCACCCTTATCAGTTATCTAACCTAAAATTGAATACTAGTTAGAACTGATATAAATAAACCCACTCCTGCTAATTATATACAAATTATATTCATTAAATAATATACAGTACTCTAACGTCACATTATGATCTCGTGACTATTTTAATCAAGGATGATGCGGTGGCTCAATGGTAGAGCTTTCGACTCCAGATCGAAGGGTTGCAGGTTCAATTCCTGTCCGTGTCAATTCCTTTTTTTCTTCTTTTTACTATCGTATAACAATAAAGTATGAACAGGTTATAAATTAAAAACACATAGTGAAAATAATGGACTAATTGAATTCTAATATGTTGCTATGATTAACTAATACCCCTTTTTTTTTTTTCAAACGAGAATTTACGCGAGATACGACACACATCAAAGATAGATGTCATGCCATCTTAATATATACACTTATCTGTATTGATGACGTCCTAACGGGGAGGATTAGAATTCATTGGGATGAATTGACGTATGTTTTCTTAATATTGTGGGGATATTTATGAAGTTTGTTATAATTGCTGCTAAGATTTGCTCTTTATACTCATCGCATTAATTGAATAGTGTTGCCAAATTGGTGTAATATTATTACAGTATTGGTAACTTGTAACTAAATGGTATGTTTCCGCGAGCCATTGTTAATAAAGTGGGGATATTATTAATTGTATCTTTATATTGTTACATATGTAAGATTGCTAGTTGCATCTTATTAATCGGGTGATTAAAAGGAGGAGAACGGATAGAAAGGATAGAAATAAGGGCTTATAATATTATTTTAGAGAAACTACTCTATTTGAGCACTATATATATACTAATTGTATGGCTTTTTTTATGCTTAGTTTTTAAGAAGAATTCTTAATAATCATGAACATTTTAAGTTGGATATATGGGTTGATGATCGCCAAATCATCACTCGGCCAATTAGCCGTTAGGCTAGATGTTAATGGAAGTAGTCCTACAACAAGCTCCAATTCTAGTATGCCTACAGTTGATATTGATTTAACGTTAGGAGTTCAACAAATTCCAAATATAGATAATGCGACAGCTATTGATGCGAATATGGCTGCTTCTGGATACAGACTAGTTAATGTTACCGATACTGAAAGAGGATTGAATGGGACTCTTGAATTAAAAAATGCAACTAACCTTTATGGATATGATTTCGAATATTTGAGTTTACTGGTTGAATATCAGACCAAAAATAGGCTTAGTGTACATATTGAGCCGGTTAATTTGACTGATGTTTATGTTTTGCCAGAGCATCTTATAAGGAAACCAAAGACTGAAGGAAATTTCCTGTCTTATGATTTTGCTGATTCAGATTTGGTTTTTGAATATTATGAAGATGACTTTGCTTTTGAAGTTATAAGACAAAGCAATGGTGAGACTTTGTTTTCCACAGTGGGAAATCCCCTTGTATTTTCCAATCAATTTATACAATTAAATACTTCTTTGCCTAAAGGACATCAAATTACTGGATTGGGTGAATCAATTCATGGGTCTATTCAAGAACCTGGCGCAGTGAAGACTCTCTATGCAAATGACGTAGGTGATCCAGTAGATGGAAATATATATGGTGTACACCCAGTCTATTATGACCAAAGATATGATACCAATAGTACTCATGCCGTATATTGGAGAACATCAGCCATCCAGGAGGTGTTAGTTGAAGATGAAAGTTTGACCTGGAGAGCACTTTCTGGGGTAATTGATTTATATTTCTTCAGTGGTCCTACACCAAAAGATACAATTCAGCAATATGTTAAAGAAATTGGCTTGCCAGCATTTCAACCATACTGGGCTCTAGGATATCACCAATGTAGATGGGGATATAGTACAATTGAAGAATTAGAAGAGGTTGTTTCAAATTTTAAGAAATTTGATATTCCCTTGGAAACCATATGGTCTGATATAGATTATATGGATACCTATAAAGATTTCACCTATGACCCTCATAGATATCCTTTGAAGAAATACAGATCTTTTCTCGATGACCTTCATAAAAACAATCAACATTATGTTCCTATACTAGATGCAGCCATTTATGTCCCAAATCCTAATAATGAAACAGATAATGATTACGATCCTTTCCATTATGGTAATGAATCAGATGTTTTCTTAAAGAACCCTGATGGTTCATTATACATAGGAGCAGTTTGGCCAGGCTATACAGTATTCCCTGACTTTTTAGCTAATAATTCACAAGAGTATTGGAGTAAAGTATTGAAGGACTGGTATGAATTAACGCCTTATGATGGTATTTGGTCTGATATGAATGAAGTTTCTTCTTTCTGTGTAGGTTCATGCGGTTCAGATAAATATTATGATAACCCCGTACATCCACCATTCTCCGTTGGAGGTGAAGTTACTTCTTATCCTGTTGGGTTTAATGAATCTAACTCCACAGAATGGCAATCAATATCTAAGTCTATTGCTAAAACTGCAACGACTTCCAGTTCATCTTCAGCTTCGGGGTCGTCTACATCCATTGACTCTAAGAATACTAAAGAACCAGGCAAGGGTAACATAAATTATCCCCCTTATGCTATCAATAATTTCCAAGGTGATCATGATTTAGCTACCCACGATGTTTCACCAAATGCAACACATGCTGATGGCACTCTTGAATATGATATTCATAATCTTTATGGTCATTTACAAGAAAATGCCACTTATCATGCATTATTAGAGATATTCCCAAATAAAAGACCATTTATGATTTCAAGGGCTACTTTTGCAGGAAGTGGGGTTAGAACCGGCCATTGGGGTGGTGATAATACTGCTGATTGGGCTTTTGCTTATTTTTCCATTCCGCAGGCATTATCTTTTGGACAATTTGGTATTCCCTTCTTTGGAGTTGATGTTTGTGGATTTAACGGAAATACTGATGAAGAATTATGTTCAAGATGGATGCAGCTAGGTTCCTTCTTCCCATTTTATAGAAATCATAATGTGTTGAGTGCCATTCCACAAGAGCCATATGTTTGGGAGTCTGTCATGAATGCAACGAAGACTTCGATGAAAATTAGGTATAATTTGTTACCTTACTATTATACTTTACTACACGAGTCACATACTACTGGAATGCCTATCTTGAGGGCATTATCTTGGTTGTTCCCATATGATAGAAAATTTAGTGGAATTGATAACCAATTCTTTGTTGGGGATGCGCTTTTAGTTACTCCAGTTTTAGAACCAGGCGTGGATACTGTCAAGGGTGTTTTCCCTGGCGCTGGAGTTGACGAAATATATTACGACTGGTATTCATTGGAAAAGCAGGATTTTAAAAATGGTAAGAATGAAACGTTAGATGCACCAATAGGAACAATTCCACTTCACATCAGAGGTGGAAATATTATTCCATTACAAGAAGCAGGATATACAGTTAATGAATCGAGATCAAAGCCTTTCTCATTACTTGTTGCATTGGATATGGAAGGTAAAGCTAGCGGAAAATTATACTTGGACGATGGAGAATCCTTAGAAGTCGACTCTTCATTGTACGTCAATTTTAATGTCAATGAAGGAAAATTGTTATCTGCTCCTTTCGGCTCGTATAAGGTTGACCAGCCATTAGCTAACATTACTATTTTAGGTGTACAAGATGAGCCTAAAAATATGACGTTTGATGGAAAGGATATCAAGTTTAAATACTTAAACAATACATTGTTTGTGAATAACTTACAGAATATGACTCAAAAAGGGGCTTTGAATGACCAGTTTACATTACAGTGGTAAAGGCTGATTTAGTAGGCTTTATAATTTTCTGTTATGGAAGTATTATTAACACTGTGATCTAATGAATTGTATGAAAAGTTTATGTATGAAAAGTTTATGTATGAAAAGTTTATATTTATATTACATCTTATGCACAAATATTAAATAGTTTTGTATTGACTGTATTCGTATTTTTACTTCAAGAGTCGAATTTGAATATATCTGATTGCAAATTATATCTAAGTTCTCGTCAATCATACTGGTCATTTCAACTCTTCCGATGAAATCTTAAATATTAAATAAACTATTTTTTCATATACATAATTATTGCTATGCATATTTTCGCAGCCAAAACCCTTCTTTCTCTTTTCTTTTAAAAGTTTGACACAATTGTCAATGTAAAGGTTTTATTTCTATACTTAAGTTATAGGCTGATACTATTCTATTAAAATGAATTGAATTATCATGTATACTCTATTATTTTTTTTTATTCTTGTTTGGTCTTTTTTTATAAAATCACTCCAATTTTTAAAATTTACGAGAAAACTTTCGTTGATTTTTACTCAAAATATGATATCTGTAACCTATATTCTCTAGTAGCCAAACTTGGGGAGGGGTTGGAATTTTTGGCCTAATAGATATGACTATTCTGTTCATTAAGTATTCATAAAATATCATTTTTTGGCTGAGAAATTACCTATTTTGATAGTCCTAAATCCATTTTTCCTCCTATTCATACGCCTCCATAATATGGATAGTATAGATCAATCATTATGAGTAAACGGACTCAGTTAAAAAAACAGGGTATTACTATTATCCTCTGTTTAATCTTTATTTTGAAGATTTTTGGTTCCAATTTATTGTTACACAAAAATAACAAATTTGACTATTGATGCAAAATAAATGATGCTCTTGAAAAGTATATAAGGATATTTATGAAACCATCGACTCATAAGGCACTATGAAAGATGAACTGATCAATGAAATTGCTAACTTGGTGAGTCAACACTTCTTCCAGGCCATTTCATATGAGAAACTAAATGAAGATTTTATAATTTCGAACATTAGTAGTAGTTGAGCGAATCAGAATACAATTGTGCCCGCAATTTAATACGAATACTATATTAAATACCAGATCTCTAACAATAAGTATTTATCAGAGTCTTCGCCATATAATGCCATATTTGTGTACTCTTAAACTATTGTTCCTGGATTCCAGACTTCCATCTTATAATAATCATACTCTTTCCATAACTTTATAATATGCATTGTCTTAAACTACATAAGTATGAAGAAAAACCCAATTTGGGTTTCTAACACAAAAAAAGACTAGCAGGAAATTGCATTTATCAAATATCTGAAAAAAAACCTTAATGGATGAAGAAGGGACCGTGGATGTATTATCTTTTACCATTCCACTACAAGCTCTGTTTTTGATCCACAGAGATCTGTTAGAGTAAAATTCGAAATACCTTTATAACTATACTATGGAGATGAATCTAATAATCACTATTGATAAGACCCTTATACTTTCTTATACCGAGATCTAGAAGTATCGGTGTGCGAAAATAGCTAAGATAGGTAAAAAAGTGGGGAATGCAAACAATAAGAAAATAATTTGTAAGGCTCTACGTCTTTACCCAATCATCCACGGATTGTGGGTATAAAGCAAAGCATAAATATAGACCAAGGTAACCATTAGGGTTAATAATTTAGAACATAAAACTTATATGGAAATCCCTGTCACTGTCATGTAAATTCCCGGGAAGTGTGAAGTAATTATTATCATGCACTTTCCGCTAATAAATAGATAATATTTGTCATCCATTTTACCAAGGATCAGTCTATCCAATGATTATATACAGCAATCAAATGAATTGATCCTATTGTTGGAGAGGAAATATGCATTACTCGTGTGGTAAACGAAAGGCACGGCTATCCTAATTCGTTCATGCAGTGTGATTGGTGTAAAACTTTGGGGAGAATATTTTGATAGACTTGAAGCCCGGAAAGAAGTCAATGTCACAAAAAATATTCCATTTTAACGTACGATATTCTTGGCATTCTCTACTTTTAAAATTGTAGACTCTTGCTAATATCCGACTTTTGAAGCTATGTATTATATACCCCACCAATTAGACGTACTATTTTGATTAGGGAAATATTAGAAATGCGGAGATTTTTTTGTGCATATATATATATAAGGATGATAGTAGATAATTATTTTCAATTCAAGTTCATTAAAGTGTAAATATGGAGGCTACTGATAGTTATGCTGAATCTAGAAATGATAACAATAAGTACTTAGAATCAAAGCCAAGCTTTAAACCGCAAGTTATCAAAAGTTATTTTGCATCTAGAATTCCCAGCTTATTTGTAAGCAAAGAGGAGCTAAGACAGATAAAATGGTCAGAATTCTTTAATCCGTTTTCTGTCTTGTCAGAAATGAATTTCCGTCAGTGGAATTATTTTATAGTAGGGTTTCTTGGCTGGACGTGGGATGCTTTCGATTTTTTTGCTGTGTCGCTAAATGTTCCTGCGATTGCTAAAGATTTTGGTGTGTCGAACACCGATGTTACCTGGGGTATTACGTTGGTTTTAATGTTGAGATCAGTAGGGGCAGTTATATTTGGATTCTGGGGTGACAAATGGGGAAGAAAGTGGCCATATGTCATTAATTTAGGTATTTTGATTGTATTACAGATTGGTACAGGATTTACCAAGACTTTTCAACAGTTCTTGGGTATTAGAGCCATATTTGGAATTGCAATGGGTGGGCTTTATGGTACATGTTCAAGTACTGTTTTGGAAGATGCTCCGCAAAGCTGTAGGGGTATATTGAGTGGTCTTTTCCAAGAAGGCTATTCGTTCGGATATCTCTTAGTTGTTGTGTTTACTAGGGCAATTGTTTATAACTCCCCAAAAGGATGGAGAAGTATTTTTTGGTTTAGTGCTGGTCCTCCTGTCTTATTCTGTGCTTGGAGGTTAGTCTTACCGGAGACTGAAACTTTTAAAAAGCAGCAATTAATGAAGAAACAAAGAGATTTAGAAAACCCAAACTCCAAGTTTTATTCTTTCGGAAAATCATCCAGAGAAGCCATTAGCCACTACTGGCTTACCATCATCTATACTGTCTTTTTAATGGCTGGTTTTAATTTCATGTCTCATGGATCCCAAGATTTATACCCAACAATGTTAACAGAACAATACCACTTTAGTGCTGATAGATCTACTGTTACTAATTCAGTTGCTAATCTAGGTGCAATTTTTGGTGGTATAGTCTGTGGACATTTATCATCATTCATAGGTAGAAGATTAACAATCATTCTTGCTTGTATTCTCGGAGGTGCCATGATTTATCCTTGGGCTTTCATAGACTCTACCGCAATCAATGCTGGTGCTTTTTTCCTTCAAGCAGGAGTCCAAGGTGCTTGGGGAGTAATTCCTATTCATTTAGCAGAATTGTCACCTCCTATGTACAGATCATTTGTCACAGGTGTTTCTTATCAATTAGGTAATTTATGTCTGAGTGCAAGTTCTACAATTGAGAGTACAATAGGGTCTAGATTTCCTCTTGGAGAAGGTGAGGATGCAACTTTTAATTATGCTAAGGTTATGTGTATATTTATGGGATGTGTTTTTGGCTATGTTATCTTAATCGTTTTGGCTGGACCTGAAAACAGAAATGCAGACATGAGTGTTTCTACTAGTGTAGAGTTTAGTAGTGACAATGCCGAGGAAGAAGAAGGTGCCAATAACCATAGCTTTGAAAAGAAACCAGAAACCCAACATCAAGAACTCAACTAATTAATAATGTTCTATTTAATAGCTTAATGTTAATTTAATATAATGAACTTCTTTTAAAGTTGCGAGTTAGTTTTAACCATTTGTTTTTTATTTGTTTTTTATTAATAATGAAGAACCAAGAAAAATTACTCAATTATGTCCATGAAAAAAATATCTATTATCGTAACATTTTAACAATTCTATTCTCTAACGAAAAGACCGGCGTAACCTTGACCAGTCGATGTACACATTGAGACAACACCTAATTCACCATCAGTAGTACCAAGACCATTGAGTAAAGTACTAATGCATCTAGCACCAGTAGCACCTAATGGATGACCTAAAGCAATTGCTCCACCAAAGATGTTAACGTTGTCTAATCCCAAGTTCAACTTATTCAACACATAAAGAGATTGACTTGCAAATGCTTCATTTAACTCCCAAAGATCAATATCCTTAGTCTCAAGACCTAATCTTTGGAGAAGCATTGGGACTGCAGCTGATGGGCCAATACCCATATATCTTCCTTCAACACCAGCAACAGAAGCACCAATATATCTACCAATTGGTTTGACTCCGAGTTGATTAGCATATTCTCTTGTAGTAAGAACAACAGCTGAAGCACCGTCAGTGATCTGAGAAGAGTTTCCAGCAGTGGTTGTACCGTCTTCAGCAAAAACTGGCTTTAATGTGCTCAACTTTTCAACAGTAGATGAAGCTCTAATACCTTGATCTTTAGTAATGATTTCCTCCTTAAATTCAGTCTTTTCTTCATTAGTTGGGGTTCTTGCCTTAACAGGAATGATTTCTCTGGCAAAGTGACCAGCTTCAGTAGCAGCAGCAGCTTTCTTGTGACTGAGGGCAGCAAAAGCATCTTGATCGCCTCTGGTAATACCAAACTTCTTTGCAACATTTTCTGAAGTAATACCCATTGGCATTAAAACATCCTTAGCTTCTTGACATGCACTATCAAAGAGATTAGAGGAAATTCTCTCTGGAATACCTCTGTGTGGGAAGTAATCATGGGTCATAGATTCAACACCAGCGGCAATACCAACCTTTAAGTCACCAGCTCTGATAGAGTTGGCAACATATGATAAGGCTTGGGCTGACAGCGCACATTGTCTATTGATAGTATTAACAGTAGTGGTGACAGGGAAGTCTAATGATTTAATAGCCATTGCACTGGCTTTTTGACCACCCAACTTCTGTAAAACAGTACCAACAAGAATATCATCAACTTCCTTCTTTTCAATTCCACTGGCTTTTATAGTACCTTCAACAACTTGTTGCAAAAGCTCTTCTGGGTACATTTGGGACAACGATCCCTTAACTGCCTTCCCTAATGGAGTTCTTTTAGCAGCTAAAATGACAATATCAGATAAGGACTTGTTTCTAATAGACTCTCTCAACATTTTTACTATGGAATATGTCAAATTTCCGGTGCTCCACAGATTTGTCTTCTTTTTATAATTTCCAAAACTCAATTTCCGATTCAGACCCAAAAATGCGGAAAAACAAACTCCCGGCGGAGAATGGAGAATGATGGATAAACGATTTCCAGTTCCTAAACTATGATTCACATATAAAGGTTTGAAATGTTGGTAGTTTTACACTTTTCAATTTAACGAGTGTGACAAAATGTTCAAGAGCTTTATCACAAGAAGTTCGTTTGCTACTCTTGCAATTTCAAAGAGATATAACTCTCTGAAATCAGGTAAGATAGTGGAAAAAGTAGAAGATGCTTTAAAGGGCATCAACTCTAACATCACCTTACTTTCTGGTGGATTTGGCTTATGTGGATTACCTGAAATGCTTATTGAAGGTTTATTAAAGAAACCAGAAGTACAAAATATCACTGCTGTTTCGAATAACGCCGGAATTGATGGTAGAGGTTTAAGTAAATTGTTAGAATCTGGTCAAATAACCAAGATGATCAGTTCTTTCATTGGTAATAACAAGACTTTCGAGAGAATGTACTTAAATGGTGACATTAGCTTAGAATTGAATCCTCAAGGTAATCTTGCTGAAAGATGCAGAGCCGGTAGTGCTGGTATTCCAGCTTACTATTCCGCATCCGGAGTTGGTACTTGGTTAGAAGAAGGTAAGATTCCTATCAGATACGGTAAAGATGGTTCTGTCTTAGAAACATCTAAGCCAAGAGAAGTAAAGGAATTTAATGGTAAGAAGTATATTTTGGAAGAAGCTATCATTGGTGATGTTGCTTTCGTCAAGGCCCACACTGTTGATACTGCTGGTAACTGTTGGTTCAAGGGTTCTGCTAAAAACTTCAACTGTGTATTTGGTAAAGCTGCCAAGTTAACTATTGTTGAAGCTGAAAACATCGTTGAAGCTGGTTCAATTCTCCCAGAAAACGTTCATCTTCCAGGTATTTATGTCCACAGAATTATCAAATCTACTTCTCCTAAGGATATTGAAATTTTAACCGAAAAGAAATCAGAAACTAGTAAGGCTGACCAAGAGTTTAAAGGAGCTAATCCTCACAACTCTCCAAGAGTAAGAATTGTTAAAAGAGCCTCCAAAGAATTTGTTGACGGTCAATTTGTTAACTTAGGTATCGGTATGCCTACTTTAGCACCAAGCTACTTACCAGAAAGCATCCATGTTAACTTACAATCTGAAAACGGTATTCTTGGTTTAGGTGATTATCCAAATCAAGGTGAGGCTGATCCAGATTTGATCAATGCCGGTAAGGAAACCGTTACACTTCAACCAGGTGCTTCTCTTTTCGGTAGTGAAGAATCCTTCGCTATGATTAGATCAGGAAAGATTAATCTTACTATGTTAGGTGGTCTTCAAGTCGCTAAGAATGGTGACTTAGCTAACTGGGGTTTACCAGGTAGAATAAAGGGTATGGGTGGTGCTATGGACTTAGTTTCCAATCCAGAAGCAACTAGAGTTGTTGTTCTTATGGAACATGTCGACAAGAAGGGAAGACCAAAGATCTTAAACTCTTGTACTTTCCCACTTACAGGTACCAAATGTGTATCTAGAATCATCACAGACTTAGCTGTTTTTGATGTCGAAAACGAAGAGCTTATTCTTAAGGAAATTGCCAAAGAAACTACATTAGAGAAGGTAAGAGAACTTACTGAAGCTGACTTTACTGTCTCCCCAGATCTCATTGAAATGGATATATAGTTACCCCATACATGTTTTATATAGTAACACAAAATTAATAATAGTGAATAATTTATCAGGTTAATTATTTATCCGCAAGTACCTTGCTCTCAAATATCGTTATTTTTTTTACGTTCTATTCGCAGAAACGTAATGATTACCAACATAAATATTCTTAGTATGGCACGTACGTAAAATGATACGATTTTTCAAAGTCAATTGAAAAAATTAGTGAAATCTTAGTAATTTTACTAAAGGTTATGGGAAACCCCGCAATATTCTCCCTCGATGAGGTGGAAAAACAAATATCCGTCCACTAATCACACTTATCCGGGTACAGGAAATTCTGATAAATATATTTTCCATATAAATTCAACGTAAAGTACAGAGTAAAGAAATTTCGTAAATCAATTAACGTACAAGATGGCTTCAAAAGAGGAAGAAAGGGTTTTAGCTAGTAATTTGAAAAAGCTTGATATTGGTCATATGGATATTGATACCATTACCAAAAATACTAAGCTTATCAATTCTCAACACGATGATAAAAGATTAATGTTCATAATGGAAAGATTAGTTCAACATTTACATGATTTTGCCAGAGAAACCAGATTAACGACTGAAGAATGGGAAGCTGGTATTCAATTTCTTACAGAAACAGGAAAAATCTGTTCCGATATCCGTCAAGAGTTCATCTTACTTTCTGACACATTAGGATTATCAGTCTTAGTTGACGGTCTTTCTCATCCAAAACCAGAGGGTGCTACAATTGGTACTTTACTTGGTCCATTCCATACCCATGATGCTGCAGAATTTGAAAATGGTGAAGCTATTTGTTCTGATGGTAAGGGTGAACCTTTATTGATTGAAGGTAAATTAACTGACATACATGGTAACCCAGTCGCTGGTGCTACAATTGACTTATGGGAATGTGATGAAGATGGTCTTTACGATACACAATATGCAGACAGAGATGGCCCAGATATGAGAGGTATTATCCGTACTAAAGAAGATGGTTCCTTCATTGTCAAGTGTACCAAACCAGTTCCATACCCAATTCCACATGATGGTCCAGTAGGAAGAATGTTAAAGCGTATTAACAGACATCCATACCGTCCAGGTCATATTCACTTCATTATCGAAAAACCAGGTTATGACAAACTTATTACTGCATTATACTTGAGAGGAGATCCTTTCGAAAACTCTGACTCTGTATTCGGTGTTAAATCTGAACTTTTAATGGACTTAAGTAAGTTAGGAAAGGAAAAGGCTGCTAAATACAATATGAAAGAAGATGATTGGTACCTTAATTGGGACTTCCACGTTACTACCTTAGATGAGGCAGCTGAATATAGAATAAAGAAAAACAAACAAAGCTTAAAAGAACTTAATGTTAAGAATTACAAATTAAACGAAGATGGTTTACCAATTATGGATCTTGATTAATGTTATAAAATTTAAAACTCAGTGTAAATGAATCATAATGCTTCTTATTTGTTATCATTATTTAATTTTATATAATCATCAACTTATATGAGTACATAAAAAACAATCATTATTGATTTCTAATGAACGATTAATTGTAACGGTTTAGATATTACTAATGTATTTACTAATGTATAATGATTACGCTATTTCCGATATGGTCGAAATCCGATATGGCTCGATATCCGAAAATTTAGTTGGGGAAATCCGCTATCGATATCTGATTTCTTTTTCGATTTCATATCGCTCACCAACTAAAGATATTCGTAGATCTCCATTCTAAAGGATAATTAAGTAATTAATGTAATTTAAGTGAGGTATACAGTATACTTTATGGAACGTTATTAGACTTGCCATGAAAAAGTTAGGTCAAAACTTCTTGTCAGGATATAAATTTAATTCAAAAGTAAATAACTGTTAAATATCAGGATAAATATTTTCCCGCGATTCAGGTAATTCGGAAATCTATTTAAATAGATATTCTGTCGAAACTTATCGACAATAATTTAATCTTATTATTGATACCTATTTAATAACATGACTAACGGAGAAGAACCAAAGAGATTTGGATTAGAAAGCCAAGTTAAGAGAAACCCACATCCAGATTTTAAGAAAGTTGAAGCTAGCCGTAAGCCATTCGCTGAAGAGAAGAGGTGGAATTATACTCAAACTGCCAAGCCAGACTGGAAAATTGGTGAAGGTGTCAACGACAACAGCAGGGAAAATGTCAAGAAGTTAGAAATTGACCCATATGGTGAACAACGTATTGCTGTCGATAATTACAAACTTTTGATCTCCGCAGTTGTTCCACGTCCTATTGGATTCATTTCTACAATTGGTAAAGACGGAACCAAGAACTTAGCACCATTTTCATACTTCACAGTTGTTAACCATGATCCTCCAATCTTTACAGTTGGTTTCAGTGGTGGTAAAGGTAATCCAAAGGACACCTGCAAGAATTTACTTGAAACTGAAGAATGTACTATTAATATCATTTCTGAATGGTTCATAGAAGCTGCTAATTATTGTTGTACTAACTGTCCATATGACATTGATGAATGGCAATTATCTGGTTTAACAGAAGTACCATCTAGAAAAGTTAAGCCATCCCACGTCAAAGAAAGTGCATTCTCTGTCGAAGCTAAATTAATTCACAGTCATGAATGGCATTCAAAGACTGATCCTAACAGAGCCACTGGTACTTTATGTATTCTTGAAGGTATTAATTTCCATGTTGGTGAAGATGTCATCAATCCAGAATTAAATAACATAGACATTGGTAAGTTGAGGCCAGTAACAAGATTAGGTGGTATTACTTACGGTAGAGTTATCGAAGGTTTTGAAATCCCAAGACCAGAATACAAACCAGCAGATAACTAAATAGGTATATAAAGGAATTTTAGGATAATTATAAATTATAATCATTAATTACATAATGAATTAGACAAGATTATTGAATTGTGCTTTCTACCAATATAATTACACTAATATGGTACTTGAAAAATAGGTAATTAATATATTATCATGTTATATATTCTGTATATTATGGTTTATGTAATATTATGTTATAAGTCTTTATATTATGTTTATGTAATTATCATTAAATCTGGTAATGGTATTATTCGTTTACTATGGCACATATTTTGAGCAGATCTTCATTTGCTCCAAAAGTCAACTGAAGAGGAAGTCCAAACTTATTAAAGACATTCAATTCATCATCTTTCAAAATTTCGAAACTAAGTACACTACGCAAATAAAGCAAGAATCTGTTAAATTCAAACCTATTCTTGCAGCGAACTCTTAGTAACTTAGATGGCTCCAAAATAGAGTCTTCTAGTATGGTGATAGAATTAGCAGAGTAATCGAAAAGTTTGGATCTTAATAAAAGCTTTTCCTTGTCTGAAACAATGATACTAATCTTATTAAAATCTTCGGTATCAATTACTCCTTCATCCTCAGTAATAACACCTTTAATTTCTGGAGCTTCTGGTAAATATCCTTGCATTTTACATTGAAGATAAAATAACGACCTGAATGCATCATCAGCTAGTGATTTAGTGTCATTCAGGTTTCTAAATGAATCATTAAATACTTCCAATGAAAGAGGTCCATTATAATTTGCTTCATCAACTTTTTTCATCAAGCCAACGTTATCAAAATCTCCTTGAAAAGGAAACAGTCTATAATTTCTGGAATATGTTAAGATGCTATTGAGGTTTAATACTGGTGCATCATTTAATTGGACAAAGAATATCTTATCCTTCATCATCGATAATGCATTAATGTCTGAATGAGTTGTGAATATATGGAAGGAATCCACACATAAACCAAAATTGTCTCTATTAACTGCCAATATTATTTCACATAACTGTGAAAGGTTTCTAACATGTGTAGACCAAGCTAAAGCTTCGTATGCAATTCTTATACCTCTTTTTGCGGCTCTATCTGCAGCCTCTCTCAACTGCTTTATGCGTAATTCTTTATCACCGGAAGAGTTCTCATCACAGGAAGCACAAAGGAGAATTAAGTCAGTTTCCAAAGTGTCTGCGACATCCATGAACTCATCAAGTTTAAGTAGTTTCTCATTAAAGTCACATTCTTCCAGACCTTCTAAATCTCTAAATGGCTGATAAATGTTAACCTTTAACCCTAACTTCTTACATAATGTAGATACTTCCTCCGGGGTAGCATTCTCAAAGTCTTGGGTCATGATCTCCACTTGCTTAAAACCAGCAGAGGCAATACTCTCTAATTTTGTTTGGATACTATTATTACCTGCCAAACAAATCGAAGCCACAGAAACATCATACTTAAGGCTATCTCTTAATTTCCGCATTCTATTAATATAGACTGAGTCTATTTTGGAAAATAAGTCTTTGCCACCAATGAGATTCATACTAGGTGTTGGTAAGGTACTGAGATGAGTGCCCTCATATTTTGCTATATTCAAAGGAGAGACAGTCATTTTTTAAAAGTCCACTACTATCTACTAACCTAAATGCACCACCCCTTCTCATATTTATATTTTCCTAATTGGGATATGTCCTTAGGCTAACCATTTACCCTGGGGTTAAGCATATTTTTTCGCAACACTCGTGGAAGATCAGGAAAAGTAAACTACTTCTCCGCACAAAAATAAAATTATGCGGTTAAAGAATTAACCACCAAATATCAATGAACGTATATATATCAGTGATGATTTTCCTTTTAGCAGCTCCTTGAAATAAACATTATCACAACAGATTTTGGAAGCTTAGATACATTGCTCATAATAACATGACTGTTGAAATTAAACAAAATAAAATTCCTCTCCACTTCATCATTGTTGGTGCTGGTTTAGGTGGTCTTTCTGCTGCTATTGGTTTGAGTTTAACGGGTCATAAGGTTACCGTTTTAGAACAAGCTGCTGCATTAGGTGAAGTTGGTGCTGGTATCCAAATTCCACCAAATTCTGTCAAAATTTTAGAAAGATTCGGCTGTAAAAAGGAAATCAAGGACGTTTCTACTCTTCCAAGAGCTGCTAGTTTCTACAAGTGGGATAACGCTAAGTTTCTTTCTTCCCAAAAATTATATCCATACTGTGTTGAAAAATATGGTGGTGAATACCTCCACATCCACAGAGCTGATTTCCATAGAGCTCTTGTGAACAGAGCCAAAGAATTGAACGTTGAATTGATCTTAAATAGTATTGTTAACAAAGTTGATTTTGAAAACAACAAGGTTATTACTACTGAAGGTAAGGAATATTCTGCTGATGTCATTATCGGAGCTGATGGTCTTAAATCCAAAGTCCGTTGTGAAATACTTGGAAAGTTGGACTTACCTCACAACACTGGTGATTTAGCTTACAGAGCTCTTATCCCAGTTTCTGAAATGAAAAAAGACCCAGAATTAAGCATGTTCTACAATGAACCAAATATCACCTTTTTCTGGGGCCCAACTACACATGTTGTTGTCTACTTACTTGATGGTGGTAACATTTGTAATGTCGTTGTTTTATCTCCAGATACATTACCAGAAGACGTTAATGTTGGCCCTGCTGAAGATGGCGAATTGGACGAACTTTTCAAGAACTGGAACCCTAAGTTAAGAAAATTATTAACTTTAGTCAAGAGTACTTCTAAATGGAGATTGCAAAATAGTGTTGAAATGGAAACCTGGGTTCATTACACTGCTAATGTCGCCTTAATGGGTGATGCTTGTCATGCTACTTTACCTTACATTGCCCAAGGTGCTGCTCAAGCTGTTGAAGATGCTGCTTGTTTAACCGAAGTATTTGGAAACATTGAATCAAAGGACCAAATTCATGATGCATTAAAGATCTTTGAAAATGTCAGAAAGAGTAGAACTACCAGAATTGTCAAGGAATCAACTAACTGTCAAAATGTATATCACTTACCAGATGGTCCACAACAAGAAGAGAGAGACAGAATATGTGCTTTAGAACCAACAGTAGGATGTCCTAATAGATGGGCTGATCCTGTATTCCAAAAGTACTTATTTGGATATGATGCATTCCAAGAAGCTTCCAACGCTTGGGAACATTACAAGAAGACTGGAAGCGTCGTTCCAATAAAGAAGGATATTTCAGAATTTTAATAAGATAAGTAATTATATATATAGCACCACAATACTTAATAAATTAAAAAAAAGTTAATAAATCATCTAATGAAATGAGAAATTTGCGCTTTTGGCGGAAATATTTTAGAGCATACTTTAAACCATATTTTAAACCATACATGCATATATTGACGCTCAACAGCCCAACATTCTAATTAAAGATTCCAATAAATATTATGAGTTCTCTATAAAACACTCTATAAATGCAATCTACATACAATGAGCTGCAAACTGGTTCATAATTACATTCTTAATTAGTTCTTCGGGCGCAATTTTGCCAGTATGCATTTCTATTTGAGGAACTGCCTGAGCATGTAAATAATCCAAACCAGTTGTAGCTATCCATCCTCTTCCTACATAAGTTCTTGCTTTTTTGATCAATGGTGTCACTAATGGCTCGTATCCAGTTTCAACA
This sequence comes from Schwanniomyces polymorphus var. africanus, assembly GCA_030563145.1. Classification (NCBI taxonomy): domain Eukaryota; kingdom Fungi; phylum Ascomycota; class Pichiomycetes; order Serinales; family Debaryomycetaceae; genus Schwanniomyces; species Schwanniomyces polymorphus. The sequence continues at coordinate 23,274 of JAKUBG010000027.1, forward strand.
AAAACACCACCAGATGTGGAATCAAACCAGAAATCAGGAAGATCAACATTAATTTTCTTTCCAGTTAAAGCATCCTTACAGGGAATGCAATTTACTATCACTGTCGGTGAGGTAAAATCTGGTCTTATATATTCAGCAACCTGTTCTAAAGATTCGATCACCTGAATGTTGAAGTCTACAACATGAGGATGGAGATCAGAAAATGAGAGTGGTGACTGTTCGTTGAAATGGTTAGCAAGTTCAACAGCTTTACTTCTTGTTCTATTATATAGGAATATCTTAGAGATTCCCATAGAAATTAATGCATATAATGAAGCCCTACTCATACCACCAGCCCCAAGAACTAAAGCAGATCTAGATTCTTGAGCAGAATTAAATGGAGACGAATGGACATTGATAACTTTCCGTATACCTAGCCAATCTGTATTTTCACCTCTTACTTTTATAGCAGTATTATCAGCATCAGGTGACCTAATAGTGACTATAGTATTAATTGCACCAATCCTACGAACATGCTCTGACATTTCATCAACAAGCCCCAAAACCTGAAGCTTGTATGGCATTATTACACAGGCACCTCCAAAATCAGGACGACGTAAGACTTTTTCAATATCTTCGATCTCTGTAGTTTGAAATAAGTAACATCTATGTGGTAACCCAATAGCATCATAAGCAGCATTATGCACTGCTGGTGATAAGGAATTTGTGATTTTGCTACCAATGACAAAATAAGATAATACCGGCAACATGAAACAGTAATAAAGTGATCTATTTAAGTCACAAGCTGAGATTTTGTCATAATCATCAGTGATATTTTGCTGACATAGAGCTTCTCTGCTGAACAATGCATTATCTACAGATCTCTCCACTTTGAAAACAGGAACCGTAGAAGAAATAATAGGATTCAACACTTTAGAAAACTGTCCTATTTTTCCAGTATTATATGCAGCAACTTTAAGATTTCCATCTCCAAGATTGCTACAGTCTCTTACGAACTGCTGAGCATCTAAGTTTTCGCTAAATTTGGTTGCAACCTTTGTGATTTTTACGATGTTGCAGCCTAAATTTTTCGCTAAGGAATAAATATCAAATGGTAAAGAAGTTGACCAGAACTCCCTTTTGTGGGCAAAATGATACGCTCCAATGATCTTAGTACGATATCTATTATTAACGAATTGTTTTAGAATTTTATAGCCTTCTTCGCCAGACATAAAGACATTATCTTGAGCTAAAGCAAGATCCAATACAAGATAATTAACCCCTAACCTAATACTAGAAAGTAATATATCAAGATAGGCCCGTTTAAACTGTCCTATATTCTGTAGACCTTGTTCATTTAAATCAAAATCCACGGATATTATAATAGGAAAGTTAAAAGAAATAGAATGTCTGACTCTGGCCACAAACTCATTAATAGATTTCAAAGGCATTCCATTTTCAAGAAACTCAACTAAGTTAATAGTTAATTCAACAGCATCAGCTCCTATCACCAAATCATTTATTCTTAAGTCATTGTCTAGTATTTCTGGGAAATTCAATCTAACTGCACTAGAATGCAGCGTACATTCTAACGGTTTTAAAACCATATCGGAACCCCTCTTACCCCATAGGATAAATGATAAAAAAGATGTTAAATCTTCCTCCGCCGGCTTAAGAGCTAAAACATTTATCCCAGAGGTGAATTTGGGGAAGCTCATCTGTGAACTGGCTTCAGTGTCAGATTTGACGTTGAAATAATCAAAATGGGAACAATACTGGTACGTTTTGAGTTTCCTTCTAACCCAGTTCAATCCGTTCTCTAAAGCACCATCAAAGCCTATATAAGAAAGGATTCTCGATTCTTCACATTCGATGTGAATGATGGGATGGTTCATTCCGTACTCTATCAAGAAATTAACCGTGGGCTCGTAGTCCAGGAAAGTGGGAGGTAACACTATCACACACCCACTTGCATTTTCTGTAAGACATTCTTTGATTAAAACGTTCTCTTTCTGCTTTAACTCTTGAAGTTGTTGTTTTAAGAGTTGAGACTCCAAACCGTTGGCATTTGCAAAGGCTCCCAAGTTCAAGTCAATTACTTGATATTTCAATATCGCCGAAGCGATCACTGCTAATGTAGACTTTCCTGAGCCTCTCATTCCAATGAACACTACGCTGGGGTTTTGTCCATTCCCAACATTGTACGATCGCTGTGGTTGAGAAGTTCCTCTTATCAGCGCCAGAAACTGCCTAATTCCTGACAAAGTTTGCGTAGATGATCCATTGCTATTACTCATACTCTCTGTTGTGTTTGGATTTCCATGAAACTGTTCATTCATCGTTATTTCTTCATAGTTAATGTTAACTAAACCTTCTGATGAGGGGCACAAAATTCAAAATATGGGGTTTGCGTCCTCCGGCTGAACAATTTCTCGCCGGCTAAAACAAAACCCGACTTCTAATAAAAGTAAGACGTTTGCACGTCAGTGGTGCAACAAATAATCAAGAAAATATTCGCTAATTAACATGACAGCAGGTATTTTATTGATCAACGGGCCAAACTTGAACCTCTTAGGTACCAGGGAACCTGAAAAGTATGGAACTACTACTTTAGCACAAATAGAAGCTGATTGCAAGAAACTAGTAGCATCAAAAGCTGGAGATGAGTCCTTACTTTCTACATTCCAATCCAATCACGAAGGTGCTATTGTGGACCGTATACATAAGGCCAGAGAAGAAGGTGTTGGTTTTATTGTCATCAATGCTGGTGCTTTCACCCACTATTCTGTAGCCCTTAGGGACGCACTTGCTGGGGTTAATATTCCATTTATAGAATTGCATATTACCAATGTTCACAGTAGAGAACCATTTCGTCACAAATCTTTCTTAGCCGATATTGCTGTTGCTGTTGTTAGTGGACTTGGAGTCTATGGCTACGAAGCCAGTATTTCATATGCCATCAACACAGTAACTAAATAAATAGAGTTTGTATAGAGCACACAATAAACGTATTGTGTCAATATTTTTCCGGATTCGCACATCGGCATTGTTGGCGCTTTCTCCGCAATAAACGCACATATAATCGGGGGAAGATCTCTTAACCTCAGTAAAAATTGTATATTAATCATAACGAAACCGGAAAACATTTATCCAGGTGTTGATAGTATGGTAGGATGAGTGATACTAAACCTACAGTCAAGAGGAAAAGAGTGACTCAGGCCTGTGATTACTGTCGAAAGAAGAAAGCAAAGTGCGATGGAGCTCATCCAGTTTGTTCAAGTTGTAAAGCATGTGGTGCTATTTGTGTATATCCAGTAAGCAAGAAAAGAGGGTTAAGAACTGGATATTTAAACCAATTAGAGAGAAGAAATGCTCTTTTTCAGACGATTCTTGGGGGTATTGTGGGACTTCAGACAAAGGATGGCATTACGATCGAGTCAATCATAACATCTTTCCTAGATAATGAAGCCAACAAGAAGGAACTCCTCGATACTCATAAAGAGAAACAAAATGTATGGCATGATTCAATTATAGCGAAGAAATTCGATAAAATAGTACTTGAAGATGATATAGTGCTACGAGACTCCGAGAGACTGAGATCTGAAAGAGCAGCTAGTATAAGTCTTAAGGAAGAGTCTGAAGAGCCCGATATCAAGAAAGCAAGATATTCTCCCACAAATGAGTTTGAAAAAGGAATTCAATCGAAGGAGGATTGGAAACCAGACATTTTACAATTTCATGGCCTTTCCGGAGCGGTTTCGGGGTTTTCTTCAGAAACGATCCAGCAATATAATGAGACTTTACCACAATCAAAGGTATCACCATTCCGTGTAGCGTCGATTTTCCATGTTAGATCCAAAAATGTCAAGTCTATTCCAAAGGAAATGTTTTCTTTTCCGGTAGATTCACGGGTTCTCTTAGATACGTATTTTCAAGTCATCCACACATGGCTTCCGATGTTAAATAGAGTTCATCTTATTCGTTACATTCATAGAGTTGCCGAAATAAACTCAAAAGGCAGTACAGATGAACATGATCTTAATACTATTGCATTAATATGGACTGTTCTTGCGAATGGCCGTCATTTGATAGATACTGGTAATAGTAAGCCTACGACAAAAACGTCATCAGTTTATGCTAACTATGCCATTATGGCTTTAGAATATGCTGGACTGTCAACCATTGAAACCATTCAGGCAATGCTTTTACTTGGTTATTATGAATATTCTGCGGGAAATTGGGACCATTCGTGGGTTTTGACTTCATCTGCAGCCAGAATGGCTATAGATGTAAGATTAATGAATCCAAATGGTGATGTTTATGTTGGGGATATGAACATATACAGAATGATCTACGATGAATCTGCTAGACTGCGCACTTGGGCAGTTGCATTTACTTTGAACACTTTACTTTCCGCTAGAATGGGAAGATCGCCAGTAATAAGAGTCCTGGATTGGCCACAGGTTACCATTGATGAAGAAGGATGGGAAGAGTGGGAATCATGGAACAATTCCACCGATAAATCCTCGGAGGACGAATCAATTTATTTAGAAAGTGGAAGATGTCTTTCTACCTTCAATTACTTGCTTAGAATCATGTCAGTGTTAAATCTTTCTATTACATCGACTATTGATATTGATGGAGTTGAAGGGTTTATTTTTTCACCAAATGTGGTTACGTTTGACTTCTTACAAAGTAAACTTTATGATTTAATGAAAGATAGACCGAAACACTGTGTTATTAATGATAATATTTCCCAAGAAGAAATAAGAAGCATACCTCCTTTCATATTATTCACTTATTTAGCGTATCATTTGGCCTTGTGTATTACTGCTGTTCGATTCGAAAAAGTGGAAGTTGAACAAGGATACAAATACACCAGGCTAAATAGAAACAAATGCTATACTTTAGGTGTAATGGGTTTGAAAAATATGCTTACTTGTCTTACCACTCATACTCTCATGAGAATTCCTTATTTGGATTATCTCACAACAATGTGTATGAGTACTCCCAGGATGCTTATTGTTGATCAGAATTCTATACCTTTGAACGAAATAAGGACGCTCATAGAGAAGACAGCTAAGCTGTCATTTTCATGTCGAATAGCAAGAGATGTAATTAGTATATCCGAGAAAAGCAGAGTAAATACAAATGCAGCACCTATGATGCGTGCAGCTAGTGACATAAATCCAATATCTAGTGATATGGCTAATGGAATGAACTTTGATTTTTCATCTAATACAAATGCATCCTACGAGTCTGCAGATTCGCCAATGAGTTCCCGCATGTTAAAGCTTACGCCTCAAATTCCAGATTCTGTGATATTACCTAAAACCCCCATCCAACAAGAGCTTTTCTTTACGGATAAAACCTCTCGACTTACGGATATGCCGTTGCACCCAACGTTCGAAGGGAATAATAAAACTCCGGGTCTTGCAAAAGACGACAGCATCCAAGATGACTTGGAAGCTTTTATGATCAACTCTGCTGCAAACTCGATGGTTCCAAGACACGACCAGTTCTTGAAAAACTTAGGTTTTGTTGGGGGTAATTCTTTGAAAAATACCTGGAACACCAAAAATCTGGAGAATATTTAAGTATCATACTGCATATAACTCTGTAAATAATTTAATCGTTTTTTTCGCGTAAACAATTTTCCGCTTTGAGGGGGGAAGAAGTGGATAGTCAAATAAATATATATTAAGGTGAGAGTCATGAACTAGAATGAAAAATCAATAACTCGATCAATAACTAAATATGTCAACTCAAGATATTAGCAAATTACCACCAGTGGAAAGCTTTGAAGAGTTGAGAAAGCGTGAGCTTCAATTTTACCTTTTTGGATTACATATTAGTGGATCCAAGTCACCATTATTACAAAACTCGATCTTCAAAAAATTGGGAATGAACTGGAACTACAAGTTACATGAAACTAATAATCCTGAGGAATTCAAACGCTTATTACACAAAGATAACTGTATTGGAAGTGCTGTCACTATGCCTAACAAAATTGCATTTGTTTCTGAGATTGATGAGTGTGATGAAGTTGGTAAAGGTGTAGGTTCTATCAATACTGTCTACAAAAGAAGAAGAAGCGACGGTACGATTATTAATATAGGTACAAACACTGACACCATTGGTATACGTGAATCTTTCTTACAAAACCCTAAAGCTCGTCCATTAGTTGAAGAATCTAAAGCAGCAGGCTTGCCTGGTTTAGTTTATGGTGGGGGTGGTGCATCATACTCAGCTGTTTATGCCTTGCATACCTTCTTTGATTGCAAGGAAGTCTATGTTGTCAATAGGGATAAAGGTGAAGTTGAAGCATTGGAAAAGATGTTTTCCAAGAACTTACCACAATTGAAAATTACCTATGTTAGTTCACCTGAACAAGCTGAAGGATTGAAGAAGCCACTTTTATTTGTCTCAACTGTTCCAAATTTCCCACCAACCACTGCAGCTGAATTGAATGCAAGAGGTACATTAGAAGTATTTATTCAAGCTACCAGGGGTGCTGTCTTGGAGATGTGCTACCATCCAAGTCCACGTACTATTTTATATGATGATCTTGAAAAAGCTGGCTGGATAGTTATTGGAGGTGCAGATGCTATGATATATCAAGGTTTTGCTCAAATAATGTTGTGGAGTGGCCTTACTTTAGATCAAATTCCAGTGGAATATGCCAAGAAGGTTATCTACGACGACATAGAAGCTGCTATGGCCAAGTGATCAGCATATATTATTTATATTTATAACATTTTAATGTATATATATATTTTTTACCTTTTACATTTGATTAATTATTCTAATAAGATGGCCCGTTGGTTGTAAACTAATAGCAGCTTTCAGATTTAAATTTTAACCAGATAGAAAGTTAAACTTTCTTTAGTGTGTAGTGGGTGTAAAATATTTTCATTCATTTATGATTTAACTGGCTTAACAGTAAAGGAGAAATTTAGTCTTTCTGGAAAGAATCCATACCATGGATCTAGAAAGCTTACGAAAAAAAGATTATTGCATATATATTGTGGAACTCATGTCAAAATCCCTGCAAGTCTTAAACGGTTCCCCCCACTCTGTCAGATATACTTTAAGGGGTATTACAGATATAACCTGTCACCTTTATTTTACCGCGGTGCGTATAGTCTGTTTTGAGTACTAGAAAGAAGATTAGTGGAGGTTGGTAGATGTTTGCAATACATATAATTATCTTTGGTGACTTACAGATTTATAGAATTTCCTTTGTAAATTTCCGAATACAATCTGATATTTCAAATAATCACTGAATAATTAATTAGCCATGTAAAAAAAATCCTAATATTCAAAATTAACATTTCCAAAAGTATTAAAGTATCAGTTTGTACATCTTTTTATTATAAAAGACAGAATTCCAATATTATCCTCTTGAAAGAAGATTTTGTTTAGCAAATCAAATAATAATCTAACTTCTTTTCCAGTAAGATTACGATATAATATACTTTATACACCAACAAGATAATATGGAAACCACTCAAAGTGATAACTTCTAATTAATCAGAAAACCATAAGTTTATATTTTTAATAAAACTATATTGAAAGTATTTATAGAATAATAATTTAGCTAATTATTTATATCTAGAGAGCTTCTTCGATTTTTTGGAGATCCTTTAAATAGCCCTCATATTTCTTATAATCTTCCTCAGTGATTTGGTAATTAAGAGGTGGTCTTCCATGTACAATTTCACCAAGTCCATATATCGACTTAAGAGCATACTTAACACTTACCAAGTTTAATTCCATTATCATTTGGTTTGCTCTTGTAACCTTATATTGAAGGCTTACTGCTTCAGAGTGACTTCCTTCTTTGTATAAGCTGAAAAGTTTTAACATTGTTTTAGGAAAAATACCAGATAACCCATCAATGGCACCAAATGTACCAATACTGAGGGATGGCACTAATATCTGACCTAAACCAGTAAATGGTCTAAAATTGTGAGATTCGTTGCTTTTCTTATTACCGGCAATTAATGTATATTTGTCTAAGTTGAAGTGTGTCAACTTAATACCAACTATATTTGGGATGTGCAGTAATGTTTCAACAGTTTCTGGAGTAAGATCAACGTTGTTGCTTACACCTGGATAATTATATATTATAATTGGTAAGTCCAGCTTATCTGCAATTGCAGAGAAATAATCTATAATACCTCTTTGACTGGTTAATTTAGGGCCGAAATAACCTGGCACAAGAACCATTACAAAATCCGCCTTTGCTTCCGCTGCTTCTTTTATTTCTAATATTGTATCTGCTACATTCAATTGTGGAATGCCTTCAATCAACTTGAAAGCAGGATCAGGAATGGCAGATTTAATTTCTCTAACTAATCTCACTCTTTCATCTCTAGTCAAATGACCTCCCTCACCCATTGATCCAGATGTCACCAATCCATTAATACCGCTTTGATGAAGAAGCTTGGCATGCTTGACTTGGGTTTCAATATCTAAATCATATGAATTTTTTTTGAAAAATGTAGGTACTGGGGTGTAGATACCTTCTGGAATTGCTGCAATATCACCTGTGGTCATAATAAAATATAATTAGAAAAATGAATGATATTAATGTAAAGTTAAGATACATGGGATTTCTTACTTATTTATTTTATATATCTACAATTTGACCAAGAGGATCTTCGGGAGATATTCATCCACCATCTTCTGTCCATTTTGCACAAATTTGATTTTACCCCAGTCATATTTCTGAATCGAGAAGATTTTTGGTGGGCGAATGTAGAAAAATGTGGGGTTTGAAGTTACACAAATTTAGGACAATTTATTAGGGAGAATACATTCTCTAAAATAATTAAAATTAACAAAACTAATATAGTCTTAAAAAATAGTTTGCAAAAATCATACAATAGATTGAATAAAACTAACAAAATATAGATATTGTAAGAATAGTCTGTCAGTTGTTTTCATAAATTAAAATTAAGAAGATGTGATGATGCAAAAAAACAGACTGTATATAATATAAGACCACTAGTTACACAAATTTAACCACCGATCATAAAAACTTAAGATCAATCAGTTATATATGACAAGTATTCAGGCAAAGAACCACCATGGAGGTTCTGATTACCTCTTTACATGCGACCACGCAGGCTGTAATAAATCTTTTAAAAGAGCTGATCATTTGACCCGCCATAAGCGCAATCATATGGGAACTGATCTATACACTTGTACCTGGCAGGGATGCCAGAAGTCATTTGTAAGAAAAGATGTTAGAGAAAAGCACATGCAAAGACATCTAATAAAACAGAAGAAGCAAGAGGATGAAGAAAATCATGGGAAGATACAGTTTTTTGAGGTTTATACTCCTAATTCTTTAGGTGAGTTAAATGGCAGCAAAAATACTGCAAGCATTAAAAAAACAACAAATAAAGCAAATAACCCTAAATTTCGTTCACAATCATATTCTGAAGGAGATACTAAAAAGAAATTGAACTACTTAGATGATGGAATTTCAGAACCTAAAACTAAGAGGTATAAAAGAAATCAACAGGAAAATGAAAACAATGATTCAAATAAGAGGATAAATAAAATTGGAGTTTGGGATTTAGTTAATAATGAAAGAGGGAAAAATAATAAAAAGGCTGATGGATCTTATTTTATAGCGGAAGATTTATCACCAAATACTGATTATAACCTCATCGGAGGAAGAGTAGTACACTCCAGCCTTCAATTAAATCCAAAGGAATATCCCGAGATAGATTTTCAGAATTTATCTACAACTGATCTTTTGGACTCTGATGAAACATCCTCTGAATTGTATAACTGGGTTTTAGAAAATAATACAGCTAATTCAAACACACTTGAGCATGCCTTCGATTATTCTCCATCTATGCTTAGAGATATGTTAGATACTAATTTTGTATTTTCTACATCTCAATCTAGCATGACAGAAGATATGAGAATGAAAATGATCGATATAATTCCTGCTTTAAGGTTTAAAAAATACTTTGAAGCTCCACATTTAGAGAAATTTTTAAAGGCATACTGGGAGTTATATCATATCCAGTTTCCTATTTTGCATAGACCATCATTTTCTACTTCAGAAGCTCATCCTTTGTTATTGTTAAGTATGTTGACGATAGGTGCTGCCCTTATTCGTGAATCCAATCTAGCAAACACTAAGGAATACAGAAAGCTTGCGGAAGATATTGCTGAACCCTTAAGGTGGTTGATATTCTCAGCGAGTGAGTTTACCCCGAATATTACACCTTGGGTAATGCAAAGTTTGCTAATATTGGAATCTTATGAAACTAATTGTTCAAATAGAAGATTACATCGTAGAGCACATTTGCATCACGGGCTAAAAATCCAGCTATTAAGGAGAAGCCCCTTATTGGGAGGCGATCCTCTGGGATCATCGAATAAAGACAAGGCTATGAGTGGTGATACTAAGATATGGGCTAATTGGATTGAGAGAGAGTCTTTGAAACGATGCGTTTTTATGACATTTCTTCTTGATACACTTCATAGTATTATCTTTGGAAGAGAAGAAATTTTATCTGCTCATCAAATAAAATTATCACTACCTTGTGATGATTCCTTATGGGAGATGGACCAGATAGATAAATTTTCTTCAGAACCTCAAATAGAAACTCCAAAATTTTTGGAAGCATTAGGAAAAATAATCAGGAAGGAGAAGGTGGAAACGAATACATTTGGAAAAAAAATATTACTAGCTGGTCTATTAACTATTATGTTTCAAATGGAACAAAGAGATATGGAAATTAAGGCATTAAAATGGAATTTTATGAAAAGCAATTGGAAGGAAACAATATTTTCTTCAATGGATGTCTGGATGGATAACTCATGTGGTCTGAATAATTGGGACTCAGATATGCTTCTGACCTCGGGATTAACTGACTATAAAGATAACGAAATTCTTCATCTCTGTCATATCTCTCAGGCATTCCTAAGAATAAAACAATATGATTGTATTATATTTGCAGGGTCACCTTTTCGAATGAATGTGAAGACTAATTATAGTGATTATGAAATAGTAAAGGAAAGAATACAGGAATGGGCCTCTTCTTTTAGTGGAAAGATTTCCCTAGCCCATGCATATACTATGATTTTGGAAGTTTTAATTAATAAAAATGATGTTACAATGAAAAATATTAAATTATATGATCCTGACTCTGATTTAGTGTTTTATAGACCCAATATAGTCGCTTCGATGTTGTTTTTAATTTGGGGATATAATTATTGCTTGGGAGGTTGCGAATCTAACTTTTTTTCCAGGTTAGAAACTAATAGCGAAGAGAGAGGAGAGAGTAATCTAGATACAGATTTGATTTTATCAATATCTAATAGCTGCATTCCCGAAAAGATTTCTGGGTTTAATTACATTAAAAAAATCAATTATTGTTATCAAAAGTGCTTGGTAAATGCAAAACTGAAATCTCATGCTATTGAATTATTTGCTCGAATTTTAGATCAAATCCCTGATAAGCATTGTAGCGTGGGTTTATTGAGAATGTTCAAGGATAAGTACACCAACAGCTGTAATCAGATCTTTCGTGAATATGGCAAGCTAATGGGTAATTGCATTCAAAGAAGTTTAGGAAAAAAGGGAATTATTTGCGAAGGTATGTACGAAGAATAACCTATAATATATAGCCCTAAATAGTAAGCTTTCTATACCTACCCTAATAAATTATTTGCTTGACCTTTAACGATATATAACGAACTGCACATAATATAATAGGTTGCAAATTTTATTTACTTATTTGGGATATATTGTAATGGGGTATCATGTAAGAAGGAGGCATTATTTAAGTAAACTGTAACTAGAAAGTGATGTCTATCGAGGCCAAACCTAGAAATTAACAACCTTAAAAAATTCGAAAATGTGCGTACAAAGCAATTGGGAGAAAGATGATGTTTTCTTCTCAAGTTCCTCGATGCTTCAACAATTGGTTACTAGATGAATACACGAAAAAGTACAAATTTCCTGAAGTAAAGGATATTTTTACCCTTTAAATAATTACGTTTCTGCTTTATGCAACCATATTCAATGAGTTTTGTGAATTAAAGATATATACGGATATATTAAGTACGCTTAAATCTTAAATCTTACGTGCGCTTATATCTTTATTAAAGTATTCAAAACAATATTTTTTCTAGTTATATATTGATATCTTCGACTAATATTACAGTTAGTAGTTGCTATACACATATCGAGTCTTTTGATGCCTTCAGGATATATAACTAGTATATGTAAATCCAACAAGAGAAACTTGAGATTTGATGTTGACTTACCTTTCCAGGGCACGTTAAAATATACAAATATCATTTTATTCGTAACATATTTGATATATATAAAAGCTTAATCATTTTCATCAAAAACCTCAATTGGAGACCAATTTGGGTTAATAAGTCTGCTGGTACCTTTTTCACTTATTTTGTTCAATTTTTCACCATCTTCATCCGAGAGAGAGACAGTTTCGAAGTTGCTTTCAATTCTTGATGGAGTAACAGACTTTGGTAAAACAACAGTACCTCTCCAAACAGCCCAGGAGATTAAGATTGTAGCAGGTTGAACACCATATTTTTTAGCAAGTTCAACAACAGTCTCGTTTGTCAAAATAGGAGAATTAGTTGACCCTAATGGGGAATATGCCTCAATGATAATACCATTTTCTTTACAGAAATTAAATAAGTTAAATTGTGGCAATAATGGATGAGCTTCTATCTGGTTAACAACTGGCTTAACCTTGGTAGAAGGAGCTTCAAGCAATTTTTGTAAATTCTTCTTAGAAAAGTTTGAAACACCAATAGATTTTGTTAAACCAGTATCAAGCAATTCTTGTAATCCGGCATACGTCTTAATAAAATCCCAATCGTGAAGAATATCTCTGTTACCGTTAGGTAAAGTTGGAAACTTAGGATCATTACCATTTGGGTTTAAGGGAACAGGCCAATGCATTAAGTATAAGTCAACATATTCAGTGCCTAGCTTTTTTAAGGATTCTTGTAAAGCTTGCTTTGGTCTAGTATGGTCAGTACACCATAATTTAGTAGTTATGAATATATCCTTTCTTGGGATACCTGAATCCTTGATCGCTCTACCCACGATATCTTCATTACCGTATGCAGCAGCTGTATCAATGTGTCTATAGCCAGCCTTTAAAGCAGAGAGTACTGCATTATAAGCTTCTTCTTCAGTTGATTGCCAGGTTCCTAATCCAACTGCAGGAATTTCTTGATTAGTATAAAATTTAAAAGTCTTAGTGCTTCTATTAGGGTTAGTAAACAATCTAGTAATCGCAATTGCCAGTTATCATTGCACAAATTACATACTTGGTAGCCATTATTTATGATGTAAAACGTAAGTCTATTAAATAAATATACTATGAGAGTGCCAGGTTTTTTCCCCTTATATATAGCCATTACTAATCGAGGAGAGCCTGTATATAAAAATGAGCCCCCATCAATAGATTTCCAAACATAGTAACCCCTCCACCGAAAATGCTTGCTATCCACAGTTGATTCGTAATTGTCAATTTGTATTAATCATCAAAGATACACAGTGTCCTCTTTGATATTTATCTGTCCCCATAACGGAGCATTTTATATTTCAAATATTTGTTGTATCATATAAATTTAGAATAGAGGTTAGATGATTATCTTCTTATCTTCTATTTTTGATTAGATCTTTTAATATCTGAAATATACAGAAAACCCTACTAATGTAGTATTGGTAAAAACAAACTAGCGATCATAAATTCCTATTTAAAAGCCTTATCATAATCAGTGAATACAAATCTATATCTAACATCACCTTTATCACATCTTGTTAATGCTTCAGCACATCCCTTCTCACTCAAAGGGACTTTCTCTATCCAAGGTTTAACACCCTTTTCAGCAGCTAGCTCTAACATATCAATTGCTTCTTGCTTATTACCGAGACTAGACTGACCTAACTTACTACCATTGATAAGCATACATGTGGCACTTATGTCTAAATGTTCATCACCACCAGGGATACCCACACTAATAAAATCTCCATTGACTTTCAATACAGATATATAAGCATTGATATCAATATCAGAAAACCCAGATGCACAGTTAATAATATAGTCAAATCCATCTACATACTTATCTGACCAAGTAAGATCTTCCTGGGTTGCAATCAACTCAGAAGCGCCCATTTTCAAGGCATGATCTCTTTTAGATGAGCTCCTAGAAAAGGCAATAACATTTGCACCTAAAGCTTTTGCAAATTGAATAGCCAAGTGTCCTAAACCACCGATACCTATTACGCCGACAGTCTTACCGGAGGCATCCTTGCCTAACCCTCTAACTAATGGAGAATAAACAGTTAGACCTGCACACATGAGGGGTGCAGCATCCGCCAGATCAAGCTTGTCTGGAATTGCAAAAATGAAGTTTTCATCACCTCTAGCGTAGTTTGCATATCCACCTTGAGTAACGTAATTGTCAGCAAATGGATCTTCATCATTGTAGGTACCTGTGTTAAACTTACAATATTGTTCATTTCCCAGCTTACATCTTACACAATTAGCACAAGCGTTTGATCTAGCACCTAAACCAACTCTGTCACCAATTTTGAATTTAGTTACTTCATCACCAATATGGACAACTTTTCCAACAATCTCATGACCCACTACTAAATCCTTTCTAAGCAAGGGGCCCCAATTACCTTGTAGTGTGTGAATATCTGATCCACAAATACCACAACATTCTACCTCGATTGTAACATCTCTTGGTCTTAAAGGTTTTGGTTTATATTGAACCAATTTTGGTTTATTCCAATTTTCACCTTTGTCAACACCATATCCTTTAAAGTATTCTGGAAGAGCTTCTTTTGACATTGTTGCTTGTAATTCTTAATAAAATATTAACAATCCGAAAAAAAGAATAAAAACTTTAAAAACTTTTCACTGAATATATTCCAAGAAAATTAATAAAAGCAATATTACTAGATCACATAATCAAAGATTTAATTTTTCGTCTATAATACTCCGAAAAGTGGTCGAATCTCTTCCAAGTACCCCATCTTTCTGATTTCCGTATTTGGATCTGGTAAATGTTTGTGTAACATTGCGATTATTGTTCCGGGGATTCATACTTTACGTTATACATACATATTGCACAAAAATGTTACATGAAACCAACAACTTCTGGAACCCCACTTAGAAAGAAAATCAAAAAATTACGTCTTGCGAAAGGCTTAACAAACAACGATTGATCAAATCCGTATTTTCCTCGATGGGGGGCTATAATTTTAAGTGGAGATGAGACTTAATTAGTATCATTTACGCAAAGATCAAGCATTATCGTACTATAAGAGTGCTTCAGAAAGGCCATTATATTTAAGAGTGACAATTCGTTGTGATATTAGAATAATATTAAAAAGCTAACAATGGGTTCAGGTGTTTATTTTACAGATAACAAACTGGCTGTTTACTCTTCTAGATTGTCGTTTACTGAAGAAAAGATGAAAGGTGCTGTTCAACATATAGAGGAAGCAGCTACTGAAGGTAGTAACAGAGATAGTTATTCAGCTATATTTGGCGATGACATACATCCTGAAAATGTTGATAAAGATATCTTAGCTTATGCTGAAGAGCTGGCTGTTGATATCGACGAAGAAACAAATAAAAGATTGAGAAGAATGATTAACTACAGAATTCTTCCATGTATGATTGGTACTTATTTTTTGCAGGCATTAGATAAGGGAACTCTTTCTTTTTCTTCTATTATGGGTATTCAAGAAGATGCTCATCTAGTTGGTCAACAATATTCCTGGTTAACTACATGTACTTATTTAGCAGTCTTATGTTGGGAATTTCCTACCAATTATATTATCCAAAAGGTCCCATTAGCTAAGTATTTAGCATTAAATGTTATTTTGTGGGGTGTTGTATTAGCTTGCCATGCTTTAGGTAAGGATTTTACAGTATTGGTTGTTGTTAGAACATTATTAGGGCTTTTTGAATGTTGCTGTCAGCCTGTCTTTATCATGATGTCTGCTATGTGGTACAAAAGGTCGGAACAAGCTACAATTGTTGCATTATGGTATATGATGAATGGTGGTCAGCAGATTGTGGGTGGTTTACTTTCATTCTGTTTTACATTGATTCAAAATGCAGCTTTAAGGAACTGGGAGATTTTGTTCTTGACTTATGGCTGTATCACTGTTGTATGGGGAGTTTTCCTACTTTTTTGGACTCCTGATTCTCCAATGAGTGCAAAGTGCTTCTCTGAAGAAGACAAGAAATTAATGGTGGAAAGAGTTCGTTCTAATCAAACTGGTCTTCAAAACAAGAAATGGAAGAAGAGTCAAGTCTACGAGGCATTAAGAGACCCTCAGACATATTGCTATTTTTTTATTCAATTTTTGACTTCATTACCTACTTCTGGATTGGGTGCATTTGCTAATATCATTATCAAATCATTTGGATTTTCCACATTACAAACTCAATTATTGTCTATGGTTTTAGGTGGCTATTTGATATTCTTACTCTTAAGTTCATCGTGGCTAGCTACCAGGTACCATCAGAATATCTTTTTTATGATTTGTTATGTCATACCTTCCATTATTGGAACTGTTGTTCTTATGACTTTAACTTACGCAGAATACGAAGTAGGTACATACCAATATAAGCTTCGAACTGGAGTCTTGTTATTCTGTTATTATTTAACATTATCCTTCTGGGGAGTTGCTAACTTGGGGCTTTCACTTCTTTCAAGAAATATTGCTGGTCAATCTAAGAAGTCCTTCTGTACTGCTACTAACTTTGTTGGTTGGGCTGTAGGAAATTGCGTTGGTCCCCAAGTTTTCATATCTACTGAAGCACCTAGATATTTAACAGCCTTTGGTGTCCATATGGGCTGTTACGCAGCTTTGATCGTTCTTTTACTTGGAATGAGGTTATGGTTGATGAAGGAGAATAGAAGAAAAGACAAATTAATCGAGCAAGGAAATGTGAAGGCAGATACTGAGTTGAAACATGCTTTTGAAGATCTTACTGATATGGAAAACGTGAACTTCAGATATGCTTATTAGGTATATAGTTCTTATATTAGTTACGAATTGTTAATGTACGATACAAAAATAATGGTTTAATTAATAGTTGCAAAATTTAAATAATGTAGAATAAAAAGCTCTTATAAAAGAGCTCTTATATTTATAAGTAATTAAAGATTAATAATAAGAATGCTATAGTATAAATCTCATTAATATTGCTACAACATTAGCTGGATAGAAATAAGTAAATTAAGTAAATTAAGCTACTAAAGATATAATTTTATATATTCAGATAATGCCATTATAGCCATAGCTTGACCATAAGGCATAGAAGTCAATGGAATGTCTTTATAAAATTGTAGCGTATCACCCATTCCAGTTCCAAATGAAGTATTTAATAACTCTCCATTCTGGTCAATTTGAGACATCATTCCCTTGATTGCTTTGATTGCGGCATCTTTGTATTTATGGTTCAAGTACTTCTTTCTAATAGCTTTCAAAATACCATAAGCAAAACCTGCGGTTGCAGAAGACTCCAAATACGACGTTGGATCATCTAATAATGTATGAAATAAACCAGTTTCTTTATCTTGTACTTCTACAAGCTTTGAAACTTGAGCATCGAGAGTTTCAATCAAGAATTCCCTTAAATATTCTCCAGGTTGCAAGTTTAATAGTTCTATGAATTCAGGAATGACAATTGTAATCCAGGAATTACCTCTTGCCCATAAAGCCTCAGCAAAATTGTGGTTACCTTCAAAGGTATATCCATGGAACCAAAGTCCTGTCTTTGTATCTGCAAGATACTTCACATGTAAGAGCATTTGCTTCTTTGCTTCTTCTACATAGTGGGGTCTATTTAATAACAAGCCTATTTTGGCAAGAGGCATTACAGTCATCATAAGAGTATCATCCCACATTTGTTCATGATTATCAGTTAAATAAGTAGCATGTTGAAAACCTCCACATTTTGTCCTTTGTAAGTCGAACATTGCCCATTCTGCCCACGCATCTAAATAAGGAAGGTACTTTTGATTGCCATTTCTTTCATAAATGTATGCAAGGGAAAGAAACACAGCCATAGTATTGATATTTTTGGAAGTTGAGCCTTCTGGACCAAACAATTGTGCTTGAAACCAATCTTCAATATGTTTTAAAATCATATTATTATCTGTAAGTTCATAATAGTGCCACATACCATATAAGCCGATACCATGAGTCCATTCCCAACCTGTAATCCATCCCTTGGTATCAATTATCCTACCATCTGGAATTTCCATTAAGAATTTACCTGTATCATCTCTAATGTTAATCAAATTGTCTATTAACTTTCTAATCAAAACATCAACATCTATAGCCCTTATTCCATGTAATTCAGAAGGCATTGGAAAATAAATTGTATAATCTTAGGAGAATCTGTGTTTCATACTAATATCTCACCATTTATCTTTATATATATGTTAGGCTATTGCTTGAGGCACACTCTCGATCTGGAATAACCCCACTATTTCCACAATTAAAAAATAACTGGCCCAAGTAATGTAATGCTTGATTCCTGTTGTGTGGGGTAGTGATTGTTTTTGAAATATGCAGATTAGATCTGGTGGTGCGTCATTTATGAACCGCCATCCACTACAATTTTTCCAGTTTTAGTGAATTATGGTGGGTGCTCATTTTGGCAAATGATTTTTACGGCAATTTATATTGCCTAATCTTTAATCTTTAATTTTAGGAGCGATTAATTAGTTTATCTTTGGATATTTTACCTGCGCAAGACCAAAGCTCCTTAGTCAATCTTATATACCTTTTTTCAACTGAAAATACTAATTTTAACTACTTTTTCTTTAAAGCCCTTAAGATCACAAGTAACTAAAATTATTAATTTCTATATGTAAAAACAGATAAATCCTCAAAAAAGATATGAGATTATGACAAATTTCTAAATGATCCCATTTTAATAGAACCTTGGAGTCATCTATTGTAGTGCAATAAAACTTATGTCTTCACATTTGAAAAGTGAACTTTTCATTTATTAGGCTGCCAATTAAATATTATCCAAAGCCTGAACAAACTAAATGTAGATCTTAAAGAAGTGTCAAATATATCATTTCTTTAAAATATCATATATAAATGTGATTGTTCACAGGCAGATACTCATATTTTTCAATATGATTTTGCTTCATTATATATTAAAAAAATACATATAATTGCACATTTGAATGAATATCTATTATATATATTATCTATTTCAATTATTTTCAATTTTCATTAAAAATTTACTTTAATTCATTTAAAATGAGAATCTAGGGAAATTAGATAAAATGTAATCTTACTGAGAAATTTTAGGGTTATCTACGACACTTGGAAGAAAAGTTATACGATAGAAAAAAATACCTTATACAAATATATATTACGACATCAATTAATTCGATGATTTTATTTGGAGGGTTTAACATAGCCATATGCTTACTTGTTAATATTTAACTTTTCTGCGTCCTAGCTTCTAATATTGGCAAGATCAACTGGATAAGTATCTTTTAGCTTATTGCTCCAGAAGCCGAATCCTCTTTCACAACAGAAGGTATTGTAAATTTAGCGGTAGATTAACACACTGGTGGCTATTCAGAATTTTTGTTTTACTAGTAATTCCTAATTAAACTCTCTGAATTCCTTAATGTCTGCTAAAAATTTTAGTCCAACTATGAAGGAGGTTACATTCGGTAAGTTCACTATTCAAGCTACTCATATATCTAATCTTATATCTTTAGTTAGAGGTACCGTTCACCATTAAATACTCACCTCTATACAATGGGGTCTTATAAGCACCGACTCAAATTGAAGGGTAGTATTTTTCAATTCTTTAAATGTGTGAATATATGATTCAATTTAGGATATTTTGGATGGGATCATATAATAATTTGGAAGGGAGAAGCTGAATCTTTATATTTCCTGAGCCTACTTATAATCTCTATTTTGCATATTGGTTTTATTACTCATTTCATTTACATCATATTTTAGCTACTATATTTGAAGCTTTAGCAAATTCAGTATTACAAATTCAATTCATTGAAAGTCATTATAACTTTTAGGTGTGTCATTGTGGATTAACATGAGAAATAAACACTTATTCTAGATGTGGCCATTGTATATACCAATTCTTGAAGTATTGATAATTTAATATATTTCTGGATAACTGACCTCGATTCCATTACATAAAGGCATTTCATTTTCTAAATTTTTTAAAGCCCTCATTTGTGGTTCATATATTCAAGCACAAGACACTCTGCTAGTTACTACTGAATATATTGTATTCAGTCTTAAATTTAATATAAAATCCAACATGATAGTATTACTATACAACTTATTTTTTTCAACTATTGGAGTGCTGTATCTACTTGATGATTTGGTATACAAAATTAATTAAAATGATGAAACTTTTCTGTTATATATAACAGTCTTATTAATGAGAATAACTCTCATTAGCTGAATAAATTCTTAATATTCTAAAGAAGAGTCATCTTCGTCACCAGTGAAGCATTATTTATAAAAGCAATATATGAAAGGATAATTACTTTTAAATTTGAATTGCATTCTTTAGGTCATTAATTGTGAAGAGATTTCAATTTACTCAAACTGTCCAAAGGGATGTGAAATTAAAACTGCATTATGTTAAATATAATTATGGCGAATATACAAACCCAAGAAGCTAAGCTAATGTTGATATTACAAATGTTGTATTTTTTGCCGACTAGTTAAAGTTTTAAAACAAAATTTCTATGAAAACTTTCCACATATAACATTAAAGATATTTGAAGCTGATTTTATTAGTATGAATAGATGTGGCAGTAGATCTTCATTCTGGAATACATTTACACTATACTTAAACTAGGGTTTTACTTTTTATGCCATTTTAAACCTATACGATAGCTTACGATAATAATTAAGGGGTATTAGTTGGCTATTCACTCTGATACATAAATTGCAACAAAGTTATCCCCCACAAGATTTTGTTGCGCCCCCAAAATTGTGGAGCAAAGTTTAAACAAATCGGATGAAATTGATACGTCGTGTTCCAAATATGGCTGATAATATTTAGGACTTGTGAAATTAATTAGACCACTCTGACCAATTAGGACTCTAGTTTAGGGAAGTCCACGGAAATGTGCTCTGAGTTTGATTTTCCATTCGTACATTTTCGTGTTTTTCTTGGTGCGACAGACGTAAATGGCCATCTAGTGATAAGATAGAAAATTGGGGGATACAAGCTAATAAAAGAATTGATTGATTAATCCTCCACTTCAGAGAACTATTTGCTCGTATTTCTGATCATTGGAAGTCTAATGAAGCATTGTTGTTAATTTGGGTCAAAAATAAAGAGTGTGGGGAAATGAAGTTTTTATGGCTAATTGGCCTATATAAAAAGGATTATGGGGATCAATATCTGTGTCTACATGAAGTTATTCATTTAGTATCAGATGAGTAGAACTTCTATTAATAAGCTTGATGGCTACACCGTATCCAAAGGTGACGGCATCTCAAGCATGTCTAAGTCTAAATGGTACATTCCTAAAATGAAGAATATGTTTAAAATTGAAGAAGAACGTCCTACTCCAAAAGAAGTTTATAATTATAGAATTTATGGTACTGCTTTAGTTGCTTCATTTGCAGCTATTATTATTGGTTATGACGGTGGTTTCATTGGTGGAACTGTTGCGCTTGATTCTTTTTTAAAGGAATTTAGCTTGTATAACTCTCCTGACAAAAACTACGTGGTTTCAAACATTATATCCCTGTTCCATGCTGGTTGTTTCTTTGGTGCTTTAATTTCCTACCCTTTTAGTTTTTATTTTGGTAGAAGAATCACTTTAATTGCTGCAGCTGCTCTAATTACTGCAGGATCAGCCATTATGCTAGCAGCATCAGAAAAGGTAGGATTGGGACCTATATATGCTGGTAGAGTTTTAGCTGGTCTTTCCGTTGGATGTTCTACAAATTTAACACCAGTTTATTTAGGTGAAATTGCACCCCCTTCAATAAGAGGAAGAATTATAGCTTTCTATGAGATTGGATGGCGCATTGGTGACTTGGTAGGTTTCTGGATCAATTATGGTATTGATTCTCATATCCCAGAGTCTAAAAAGCAATGGTTTATTCCATTTGCTGTCCAATTAATTCCAAGTGGTATGTTTTTATTTGGTAGTGTTATAATGAAGGAATCACCTAGATGGTTATTCAGTGTTAATAGAGATCAAGAAGCTTTAATTAATTTAGCGTGGTTCAGAAAATTACCGGCCGATGACCAATACGTTGCATTTGAAGTAGAACAAGTTAAAGAGTCTCTAGAGATTCAACGAGAAAAAATAGGTTTGAAGTTATGGGATCCATTTTTCGAGGTTTTCGTAAATAATAGAAAATTATTGATTAGATTGGGTATAACCTGTATGCTTTTTATATTTCAAAATTTTATGGGTATTCAATCTATTAATTATTATTCCCCAACTATCTTTAAAAGTCTTGGTGTTAAAGGTACAAATGCAACTTTATTTTCCACCGGTATTTTTGGTGTTGTCAAATTTTTCTGTACATTCATCAGTATATTTTTTGTTGTTGACACTTTCGGTAGAAGAGTAGCATTCATGTGGGGTTCAGTAATTTGTTCTTTATGTTTCTGGTATATTGGAGCCTATTTAAAAGTTAACGATCCTACAGTAATGCCTGCAGGTCCAGGTGGTACTGCAGCAATTGTTTTGATTTATATTTGGATTGCAGCATTCATTATTTGTTGGTCAGCTGGCCCATGGGTGGTAGGATCAGAAATATTTGATCAAAATATTAGATCTTTTGTTCAATCTATCAATGCAGCTGTAAGTTGGGTTCCTATTTTTATAATGTCTAGGTATACTTCAAATATGATTGGAGTTATGCATTATGGTATTTACTTTTTCTTTGCAACAATTGCTATATTGTCTATTCCATTTGTTTATTTCCTCCTTCCAGAAACAAAGGGTATTGCATTGGAAGATATGGATAGATTATTTGATCCTAAATTGAGTGCAAGACGTGCTCATTCCATTGTCATGAGCAGGGCTCAAGTTGAAAAAACATATGAGATGAATAAAAATTCAACATTTCATGATAATAATGACAAACTTGGAAAGGGTGGTGATATCCAATATATTGAAGATGTCGAGGAGTCACTTTAAAACTCATAGTTTATACCTAGATAACTTATAATAAAGTAGTGACTAATTTACTAAAATTGTTTACTATATTAAGGAAGTAGACGAATTTATTTTAGGATATTTGGGTTTTTTACAGCATTTAATACATTAAATAGATTATAACATTTTGAATATCAACGTATACTGGTCAATTAATATATTAGAAATGAAAAAAACTCTGGTAAATTAGAGAAAATTCACAAATATAACCAGATAGAATGTAAATATCATTTAATTTTATCTGTGAATTGCATTGTAGATCATAATAATATTTTTTTTTTTCATAAGATACTTAGATAAAGGTGAAAAAAAGTAAGTTGCAAACATTTAAACCCATTGAGATTCATTCTCAAAGAAGTGTTGCTAGTGATAAGATTGCGAAAGTTTAGAACTGTTTCCGATTCTGAATTCTCGGACCGGTAAATAATTTCTGTCATCGGAAATAAAGATGAAAGAACATCAAAGTGTGTACATTTAGAGACAGTTTGTTTAACCATACACATAATGAAAATCGAGTATACTTGAGGTGAGTCGACAAGGCTAAATCATTCTGTAATTATATTAGGGAGCACAATAAATGGTTGCAATATGATATAATGCTCATGCGCAGATGACAGAAAATCGACGAAAGGCTTTATATCCGAGATAATGAGGGATTCAAGACATGTAAACTAAGCACTCTAATAATTAAATCTTAGGGAATAATTGAGGATAATATATAGTATTTTAAGTCTGGAATATACTTAAATAAAGTACCTTATTTCAACTTAATGGATATCATATATATTCTTATAATTCACTTAAACATTATATATCCCTAAGTAAATATTAGATATATCCAGATAAGATCTTAAACTCTACTAGTCATAACTTCTATTGACGTAACTCGCAATCAAAAAGTTCCTTTGAAAGAAGCTCCTTTGAAGTTATTAAAATTTAGACATCGGATAAGTATGATTACTAATATAGATAATGCATATTTGTTAGTTATCAACTGGACTTTTTCCCACCTTGGTGCCCCATACGTTTACGTTTACGTCTACTTAAGCTACTATTGAATGCAGTAGCAATCCTTTTTCCAACCAATTTACGCACTGTGACTATTATATCAACTTCTATATATACTCGGACCGGAACGTTTAAATCCGCTTGACAGAATTTTTTAAAATTTAGTTCAAATAAAAATTCGAGTATTACTATGAAGTCACTGGATAAATCTGACGATGGGTACAGTGATTTAGGCTCTTCTCTAGAAGCGATAGAGTCTACAGAAAGAAGAGTTCATCCAATTTCTCAATATGTCTCTTCATACGAAGAAGTCGACAATGCAGTCGGGGATAATAATTCTAAAGCAGAGGTAGGAGCTTCAGAATCCAGGTCGCAGGTATCAAGAACTACAACAAGACAGTCATTTGTTCAGTCCCTAAAAGAAATTAGTCGAATGATAACTGAAGGGGCAGCTCCTCCAGAAAATCTAGTTGGAACATCAAAGATTTCAGTTCTCGATGTCCCTACCCCGGACGAAGAGCAATATATTGTCTCTTTTGATGGGCCCGATGACGATATGCATCCTTTTAACTGGCCCTTCCTGAAAAAGTTGATGATCACAATAATAGTCTCCTTATTTTCATTTTCAAATTCATTGGCATCTGCTATATTTACAGAATCAAGTCAGCAATTAATGGAAGAATATAAAATATCAAACGTAGTTTCAACTCTTGCTACATCGATTTTTGTATTTGGATTTGCATTGGGTCCAGTAATATGGGGACCTCTTTCAGAATTATATGGTAGACGACTTGTCTTAATTCCTGCATCATTTGGTTTAACAATATTTACCTATGCAGTTGCTACTGCTAAAGACATACAAACGATCATGTTATGTAGATTTTTTGCGGGGTGTTGTGGTGGATCAGCAATGGTTTTATCAGCGTCAACAATTGGTGACATGTTTGCACCAATACTCAGAGGTAGAGCTATGGCACCATTTGGGATCACAGTTTGTGGAGGACCAATGCTTGGCCCTATAATAGGTGGATTTACCGTGAAAAATTCTCATTTGTCTTGGAGATGGACTGCTTATTTCAGTGCATTTATTTCAAGTGCTGTATTTGTGTTAATCGTTGTATTTTTGAGCGAAACGTACCATCCAGTAGTTTTATCACACAAGGCCGAACTTCTCAGAAAGCAAACAGGTAATTGGGCGCTCCATTCTCCCCAGGAAAGGCTTTCCCTCTCTGCAAAGGAAATTTGTGTCAAGTATTTAGCAAGACCGTTTTATATGCTCTTCACAGAACCTATCTTGACAGCTTTGGCATTTTATGGTGGCTTTGTCTACGGTCTCATTTACTTATTATTGATTGCAATTCCATTAGTTTTTACTGAAAACTATCATTTTCTGCAAGGAGTAAGTGAATTACCTTACATTTCAGCACTTATTGGCTGCTTTTTAGGAGCAGGTGTCTTGATATTATTTGATATAAGATATAGAAGGTTAACAGCGAAATTGAATGGTTCCAGTCCAGGTCCTCGTGAAAGGTTACCAGCAATGATGGTTGGTTCGATTGGCTTCACAGTAGGGTTGTTCTTGTTTTGTTGGAGTGGTGATTACGCTAACAAAGTTCCATGGATTGTTCCTACTATTGGATGTGCATTTATAGGATTTGGGCTATTAGCAATTTTCCAACCTTGCATTAATTATATTGTTGACTGCTTCACCATCTATTCTGCTTCATGTTTAGCAGCCATGACCGTAGTCAGATCTGTTCTCGCGGGTGCATTTCCATTATTTGCTCGTGATATGTTCATGGGAATGCACGTTAAATGGGCAGGTACCTTATTAGGGTGTATTTCCGCATTATTAATACCCGTACCATTTATATTTTATAAGTTTGATCATAAAATTAGAAGCTGGTCAAAGTTTGCAAGGTCATAGGTCATAATTAGACTATTATAATTTAAAAAGACATAAACTATTCGATATAGTATACTATAGTATAGTTAGTATAGTTTGGTTATAATACTAATCATAAAGCTTTTTTGGTACATACTGATAGTTAAAAATATCAGTACATTCAACTAATCCAGTCTCTGCTACATATTGTGTCCAATGATTGAGCATCTCGGCTAACTTTTCAGGATTCCGATCAGATAAATCGTTAGTTTCTCCTGGATCTTTACTAAGATCAAATAATTGCCATTTACCAGGTCCCAAGGGTTTTGGGATATATAATGCTTTATAATTCCCTTTTCTGATTGCTTGCTGAGAAAACAATTCCCATCCAGTCACTGTATCTTCAGAATGGACAAAATCTGCTTCGGCTTTTAAATACTTAAGCCACGAGGAACCCCTAACTTTTACTACCTTTCTTCCTTGAAATTCCTCGCCTGGGTGTTTTATGCCTGCTATTTCCAAAATTGTTGGTAAAATATCCATAACTGTAGTAAAACCTCTTTTAATTTGACCTGGATTTTTATTGTTTATCAAGTTTGGATAATGCACAATCAATGGACAACGTATTCCACCTTCACTGGCCCACATTTTATACATATACGATGGGGCTGTTGCAGCTTGTGCCCATTGATCTGAATACCATACAAATGAGTTACCTTTGCCAATATTCTGTAAGGAGTTATCGTAGTTCTTTTCAAGATTTATCTTGAAATTTTCATTACTTAGAGGTAATGCTTCCATTAACATACCCTCAGCACCATTATCTGACATGAATAAAATAAAAGTGTTATCCAATTCTTCAGTTGATTCCAAATGTGTAATTAACCTTCCAATATTTTGATCTAAAACATCAACCATAGCTGCATATGTTTCCATAATTCTGGATTCAATTTGTTTTTCATGAACTGTCAAGTCTTCCCATGCTTTTTCTCTTTGAGTTTCCACTTGATGAGGTACAATTCCTTCAGGGATAATTCCAAGTTTAAGAGCTCTTGCTAATCTTTCAGATCTTAAATGTTTTGGACCATTATCGTACACACCCTTATATTTTTTGATTGTTTCTTCAGGTGCTTGATATGGCCAATGTGGTGCAGTATAAGTTAAGCACCCGAAGAAAGGTCTTCCGTCTCTATCTTTATCATTCAAGTAACCAATGAACCTATCTGTAAAATATTCCGTACTATAGTAATTTTCTGGAAGAGAATATGGGTCAATCGGTTCACCATTTTCTTCAAATAAAGGCTTCATGAAAGAAGCTGTTTCTCCAGTTACTTCGTCCTTAGGAAAATACTTATAATGGTTACCAGCTCCAGGTAACAATGTAAACGTCTTCTCAAAACCTCTTGCTGATGGCCAATATTCCTTTGTTAAGCCCAAATGCCATTTTCCAGATAAAAGGGTATAATAACCAGCTTCATTCATAATCTCTGGAAGTGCAGCAACTCTGAAGTTTAAGTAACCTTCATAACCAGGCTTACCACCGAACCTTTCAGGATGGTTTCTGGCAAATTCGGCCATTTGGCCCAATCCAGCTATGTGATTATCCGTACCTGAAAGTAACATAGATCGGGTGGGAGAACAAGCTGATGCAGTGTGAAAATCAGTAAAACGATATCCATTTAGACCTAGACGATTTAAATTTGGGGTATCAATTTCACCACCAAATGTACTTAAATCAGTAAAACCTAAATCATCTGCAACAATAATTATAAAGTTTGGTATTTTTTCAATCGTCATTGAATAAAATTATTATATATAAAGTTCCTTATTTAGAAATTAAAACTCTACGTATGTATATATAGATTCAAATGTTCACGTGTATTTTCATTATTTCTGCTTTACATTTACAATTTCAGTCTCCACATATCGCAATCTGCGGCTTTTAGTTGCAAAAAAGTGGTTCCTCGTATACGAATGAATTGAAAAAAAAATCAATCTTATAAATACTTGAACTTAGCGATATCAACCTTATTAATTAAAAAGCCATAGATCTAATTAATAATGTTAGGATATACGAAACCAAAATTGATTTATTTTGCGCCGATGTAGCTGTCTTTTCTTCATCTTCAGGCTCTTAAATTAGAAAACCTAATTATAATTATCCATACAGATAATGGTGAATGTGAGAAGTTAAAAGGTTTGGATTGGACTTACCAGAAGGAAATGGTACAAATAAAAAGCTTGATACTATTTTTGTATTTTTACTCTACAAGTAGATAGCATAAATATTGCAAGCAAAATATTAGCATCCTTCATTACAAGAAGGTATATTTTTAATACAGAGTCCGAGAAACCCCAAACCATTTTTTGGACGATATACTTTCCCATCTGAAAAGGAATCCAAAATTATTAGAGGAAGGGCCCTTCTTGACGATCTTCAGATTCATCACACCCTGTCGACTGATTTTAAAGAAAGTTTCAAGCAATGGAGAATTGGAATCTATTTCTTTTTTCTTTTACATTCTTGAAAAGTTTACAAGCATTGGGGAATAGTTTCTTTCTATAACCAAGTGTTTATTAATTTTCAGCATTGCCGCTAATACAAAGACCTCAATTGGAAACTAGTATCCTGTAGTTATGATAGTAATACTTGATTTAATGAAGTGAACCAAAAGACTTTAACCATCTAATAATATTCTTTATTGTTTGGCAAATTATATTCTCAATCCTTTTGATCTCATATTCCCCCACGAGCAGCAATAGGCACTAAAAATCGCTTGATAAGTATGTCTTCAAGTTAGAATGTTCATAACTGTTCATGCATATAATTATTTCATTACCGAGGTTGGTGATGTCTTCATATCTTGCTGGAATTTGTGCTGGTCAAAATTTAAGAACAAATGACTTTTACATACTATAATCATGGATATATATTTCTCATGATTGATAGCATAATTTCTGTCTTTTTTATGTACGTTCAGTACTTAAAAAAATAATATATTTTTAGACACGAAATACCCGTCACAAAGCATATTAGAGAAAATATTATATCGTTTAGATAGAAATTCTATTAATAATTTTATTGTTCTTGTAGACATCAAAACTCAATTACTTGAAAAATTTGGTAAAATAATTATTACGTTTGAAGAAAATAGCTTGAAACACATGATGGTGAATAAAGAAGAATGTAATAGTCAATATGAGGTTAGTTAAATTATACCTTATTCATTTGACTTTTTGGTGTTCCAGAAAAAGAGCTGATATCCGACTTCGCCTAACCCTGTTCGAGATTAAGGAAGGGTATTACACAAAATGAAGATATATGACTACCATGTGTATCTTTCAAGCCTTCATTAATAAAGTCATCTTTTCAATCCACATTTACTTTGCCTATATTGCTCTACACTTGCCTTTTTTAGACCTCCTTCATATTATCAGGAGAATTGAGAATGAAATATAGATTACAATTTTGAATTCTGTGTACAACTATTTCCAATGAAAGGGAAATGAGAAGACTTCTTTTCTATTATTAGATAGAGCCAATCAAAATCACATTTCTAGGCCGTTAGATTTTTTTTTTTAATTTTTTCGCGTAGCCGTTCTAAGCCTTCATTAAGTGAAATGCCATTAAACAATTAATAGACCTGGCTCATAGCATATATATTCAATATCGAGAAGTGACAGCAATCGCATTAACCAACTATTAGTAAGATCAACACATAGTAATACTAGTATTAGTTTTCCATTACGTAAAATCCTAAGCAGATAATACTTGTAATCATTAAATATTATCCTTTGCGCAAATATGATGTAATCGATAGAGAAATGCAAACCTAAAAATAAATTCCGGTTAATTGCTATATTTTGTGGTATATTTACACTTAATGGAAGATCATTACTTTATTTTCCTTTAGGAAGGTAATCATTATTGTAACTGAATACAATTATGGTAATAAAGAGCTTGTACTTCAGAAGTAAAGTAGTATACACAGTTATAATATCGGTAGTCCTCTTAGCTCTTGGATGCGTATTTTACTTAAATGCTTTTAATTTCAAGTCATCTTTTAGGCCACCGATAAAGAGTTTTAGAGAAATAGAAAAACTACAAAATGTAAACACTGCAAATACAGTTATTTACCCTCTGAGGCTAAAGATGAATGAAGAACAAATTAAATCAAATTATGGTCCTTTTTTAGACACGTCAGATGATATAAACTTTTTACAGCAAGAAGAATCCGCAACTGAACTTATGGATCAAATAATGAACCAAGATTATCATAATCATAAAATATCAATGTATGGTTCATCTGAAGTTGCCACTAGTAGGTTTTCAAGCTGTAAAGTTACACGCAATGATTTCAATATTTCCATTTCTGAACCCAAAAAATTTGAAAATAATATGGAATATGCCGTTAGAACATTGATATTTCATTTAAAAAATGACCTTGCTTTTGCAGAATTAGAAGGCTTTTTTGGAGTTAATGATTTAGAAAAGCACATAAAAGAAAAATCATGTGATAAACATTGGTACAAATTCGCTGGTACTTCGGTATTTTTGAAGGAGTATGGTGTACATTTAATGATTTCTAGAATGGTATATACTCCTTCTTTATTGAGGAAAGATTCAATATTAAGTTTGATTTATGCTCAAGTATACAATCAGGAGTGGGAGGAATTGCAGAATGTGGAGCTCATATTACCAAATTTTGATGAAGAACCTGTATACGAAAAAGTTAGATTTCCAAGGTTTTTAGCAACTCCTTTTTATCATGATTCCACTCAGATTTCTAAGAGATGGTATGGTCCTGAAGATGCGAGGATATTATTAATTAACAATAAATATAATATGGAAGAACCTTTAATAATCTTCAATGCTTTTCATCGTAAACTAAGGGAAGTAAAGAAGGAGAAAGGGTTTTTTAAATTCCAGAATAAAGCAGCTGATTCTGAGTTCGAGTATTTTCGCTCCATATTTATGAGCTGGCCTCTAAGAACTCAAGTGGGAAAGGTAAATGTTGATGGCACGAAAAATAAAACCTTTGATTCTATAAAATACAATAAGGTTACAGAATTGAGAAGAAAAGATGCAACAAGACTACCAGTCCAAAAGAATTGGACTCCGTTTACAAGCTTTGATGACAAAAAAGTTGATGGTTATGATAAAAGTATTTATTTTATATATGAATGGGAAGATTTAAAGGTTCTAAAGTGTCCTCTTGACAACTTTATTGGTGGTGTTTCAGATTGTGATTTCGTGTATAAAAGTGAGAAAAAAGAAGGGAAAGTTGGGCCTTTGAGAGGTGGTACAGAATTAATTAGTATCAAAAATTTAAATTCGAATATTGAAGTATCAGATGATGTGGAAGTATGGGTAGGAATTGCTAGAGCTCATTTAACTAAATGCGGCTGTGGAAACAGTATGTATAGACCAAATTTGGTCGTACTATCTCGAGAAAGAGGAAATTTCAAGGTATTAAACGTTAGTTCCTTTTTCTCTTTGGATATTGACGTAATAGGCTGGAAGGTACCAGAAGAGCGGTGCGTCAAAAAAGAACCTAGTGTTTTGATTCCCAACGGAATATCATCTTGGAGCACACATTCTAATGAACAAAATAAGCCAAGTAATGATTATGTTGGTATCACTTTATCTGCAGGTGACTCTGTTGACTATATAATATATGTCAAAGATCTTTTACTTACTTTGTGGAAAAATATGAATATTGAGAACTACGGAAAGAACGCTATTTATAATGATAATCCTATTTATTGTGCAATCAAGCAATCAAAAGAATACTGTGCTGAATATGGATCTGGCATTACAAGAATAATGAAGAATAAGGTGAAGAAGTTTTAGTGAGTAAATATTAATACTCCTATTCTTTCATTTTTTTTTCATAACTCTTAATGAAAAACAAACACTTATTTATTTATATTTTGCATATATATAACAGCATACATAATTAACTAATATTAAATTTTTGTTCTAGTAAGTAGAAAATACTTTTCCTCATTATTCCAAGTACCTTTATGGGATCCACTTTTAATAGCCTGATTAATTACATCAATCACAGTGATGAAATAATGTTTACTACCTTCTAATTTTAAAACACAATTATGCCAAGGAGTTGGTATATGGAGCAAGTCCTCAAAATTATCAAAACTGGGCTCATCGAAATTTTCTAGAGTTCTAATAACTTTACATTCTTCTGAATCCATCAAGTTAACCCCAAATTTGGGACCCGAGTTTGTGTGGGCATGTATTGAAAACCTTAGATAAGAAGGAAACATAACTTCAACCAAGTTAGAATAAGCATCATTCCTCTAAAACAAGTTAGTATTAAGTATTCTTTTTTGAATAAACCATATATACATACTTTAATCATCTCAAATGCTATCTTCGAGACTAATTTTTTATATTTTTTACGAGACAACGCTTTTGCAGCCGGATGAAGCAAAAGATCCTCCGACATGAACTTCAGAAAACCTCTAAATAAACGAAGCCTAGGGTGATTCAATATCCTAATATCATCTTTAAGCTTACCAGAGTCAGTATCACATGTTGAAATAAGTAATTTCCTACAACTTTCTGAAATTGGTTCAATGGTGGTATTTAGGTAATGTTCAATTTCAAAATCCAAAAGATGTCCAATTTCATTTATAGAGTCACCATGAAAAAATATGTCCTTCATAGAGTAGAAGGAAATAGGATCAAAATCATCTGGTTTTAACTTCGAGTAAAGTTTTTGCAATTCTAAAGAATAACGATCGACAACATCGTCATCAACTCCAACTATATGAAATGTTAGTATCAAATCAATCACAAAAAAGTTGTGTAAACTTACTACAATCACTGAAAACATGGCCATCACTAACAATATTTAATACAATGCCTGGAAAATATATATCTTTAATTTTTTTGGCAAAGCAAATGATTTTAGTCAATGCCAATTCTTCTCCTTTATCAGGTTCCCATGAGACAACTTTACTAGGATTAGATGATTTGCAAGGAAAAGCAGGTAAAACTGCTTGAATTGTAATTCCTCTTGATACAAAGTAATTTAATTGCTTTTCAAATAAAAACTTTCCTTTAGTTTCCCACTCATCCATTTTCCCAGTTTTTTTCAAGCTATTAACAAACTCATTCATGATAGTGTAAGTGAGTGGGTTTGTGGGCGCAATAGTATCATAATTAGATGAATTCGTAAAATATACCTTAGATGTAGCAATGATTAAATTAATAAACCAAATATCAAGCTTTTCAAAGAGGAATTTTTCAGTAATAACACCACAGAAGTTTCCTTCTCTCTTTTTCTCCCAAATATAATAAAGGTTATCATTTAAAGTTATTTCTAAGGGAACACTGAATGTATTGGAATTTAACTTAAGTTTCTCTAGAATGGGCTTTAATTCAAATGAAGCAAAATCCTTAACAAAACTTAAGTTAAAGTCAACATCCCTAGTATATATGCATTTAATCCTTTCATAAATATTAATCTTTTTGAACTCTTTATCGCTGATACTAGAAGAACTTGAATTTTGGCTGGGTGTAGTCAATGTCATTTTTGAGATAAAGTGACAATGGGTATATTAGACAGAGGATTATTGTCTATATATATCTTTCAGAGATAACAGTTAAGT
Source organism: Schwanniomyces polymorphus var. africanus (assembly GCA_030563145.1). Lineage (NCBI taxonomy): Eukaryota > Fungi > Ascomycota > Pichiomycetes > Serinales > Debaryomycetaceae > Schwanniomyces > Schwanniomyces polymorphus. The sequence goes on from JAKUBG010000027.1 coordinate 57,043, forward strand.
AGAACCATTTCAAGTTTCCTAAACAAGTTTTTACCTAATTTGAAAATTTAGGGCCAAGTCAATAATAGCTACCTTGTGTGACTATTCCTATTAATATTTTGTTATTCCTTCTATATTTGAGAGCTTTAATGGATTATGTATTGCAATTACTTTAAAGTGAGAAATTAATAAGCGTAAGAGAATTTTGGCTACTAATTATAGACAAAATATTGAAGTTTAAAAGGACTTTAATTTCAAATACTAACTAGAGAATATTAATTATCAAAGAATGAATTTGTATAGTTTCAGATACTATACTTCTTTTTGTTTCCACAACGAAATGGTAGAAAACTTTCTCATTTTAGTTCTCACATTGCTTATTGTGAACTTTGTTAGGTCAATTATAGTACCACCAAGAAATTTCCCTAAAGAAATTCCAACAGTTCCATTTTATGTTTCATTTCTAGGCACATATACATATATGGATCAAGGTCAAATATATCATAAGTATCTTAGGGCTCATTTAGAAAAGTACGGGGCTGTAAAAATTTATTTCGCTTCAAGATGGAATATTCTTGTTACAAAACCTGAATATCTAACAGAGATATTCAAGAATGATGAGGTCTACAGAAAAAGCGGCAATCATGAAAAAATACCTTATTCTATATTTTCGCAATATACTGGCGAAAATGTCATTAGTGCACATGGGGAAAACTGGAGAAAGTACCGCAAGCTTATCACAAAGGGCCTACAATTCTATTCCAGTGAAGAAACCCATTCTAATGTAAAAAAATTAATTGGCCTAATCCTGAACCAAATTAAAATTGAGGGCAATTCTGTTCTAATTGGTGATTTGCTCCAAAAATTTACTCTTGCTAATATTTGTGAAACAATGTTAGGAACAAAAGTTGATACACTAGATTCCTCATCTTCTGATTTGCACTCAAAATTAAAAAAAATCAAAAAGCAAATATTTAACCCGTTTTATATGAACTTTCCAATATTCGATATTTTTCCTATCCCTAGCCGTTTGAAAACAAGAAAAGAAGTGAATGAGTTTAGAGAATATTTTTGCGACAAAATTAAAGCTCAACAAGTTGCAAACAACGCTAACGTTAAGAGCGCAGGATTTCAATTATATGAAGCTTTAAATAATATGAATTTGGAAGAAAAAGAATTTCAAGACAATGCTATTATTATTATGGTTGCTGGGCATGAAAATCCCCAATTACTTCTTACTTCATTACTATATGTTTTGGCTAAAAATAGTACCTTGCAAGAAAAAGTAAGGAAAGAAGCTCTAGACATAACTTCTAGAGATAATGTGTACTTTCGGTCAGTTCTATACGAGACTCTAAGGTTGTATCCTCCTCTTGGCCAGATTATCAATCGTAAAACAACCAAAGAGACTGTTCTAGGGAAGAATATTATTATACCAAAAGGCACCTATGTAGGCTACAATAATTACGGGACTGGAAGGGATAGAAATGTATGGGGCGATGATGCAGACAAGTTTAGACCGAGAAGATGGGGCTCTACAGAAGAGGAAGTTTCCAAGAACTACTCCATAGCAAAAAGTACGGCAAGACTTCCCTCATTTCATGGAAGAAGACGGGCATGTCTAGGGGAAAAATTTGCTCTTTTTGAAACTGAAGTAGTAACTTTTGAAATTTTAAAGAAGTTTGAAATTAGAGTTGATCCCACTTGGAAGGAAAGAATTACTTCTGCGGGACCAATTTCTCCCTTTGAGTTAAAGTTATGTTTTGACCCCATCTAAATAGTTATTCTAACTTAATTTGGATTATCTAAATATTTGTTATGCGATAACTATATATATATCTGTGATGTTGAAATAAGTTGTGTATGCATTTTTTCTATTTTATGTAGTATCAATAATACTAATATTAGAATACTTATGTCTTTATCAACTAATAATATTGAGACCATTAAAAATGAGAAAAAGGAGTTAGAGGAGAATACTGAAAACATCCCGTATTCTTCATTTTCTAGGAAGAGAAAATTTATAATTATTTCTATTATAACTGGGGCTGGATTTCTTGGACCTGTTACAGGAAATATCTATATTCCAGTGTTACCACTTTTTAAAGATGTTTATGGAGTATCTGATACTGAAATCAATGGAACAGTATCTATTTTCATGGCGGTGTTCGCATTTGCACCCATGCTTTGGGCATCATGGGCTGACTATAGCGGGAGAAAAACTCTATATCTTATTTCATTGTTGTTTTATATAGGAAGTAATATTCTATTGTCAGTCCTTCCGCCAAAAATTTCAATTCTTTACGTTTTAAGATGCTTCCAGGCATTTGGTGCGTCATGCGTAATGTCAGTAGGAGCTGGTACAATTACAGATATCATCAAGCCAAGTAATAGAGCGAAAGTAATATCTTACTTTATGCTTGGTCCTCAATTAGGGCCAATTTTGGGGCCAATTCTTAGTCTAATTGCGACTGCAGGGTCATGGAGGTGGATATTTGGGTTTCTTGCTATTGTTGGTGCATTTGTCTATATTTTGATATTATTCTTCTTACCAGAAACATTAAGGTTCCTTGTAGGTAATGGTGAATGCTACAATGACAAAGGTTTGTTTTTAAAGCCAAAACTTATTCAGAGAAGAGTAATTGATGAGAGTTCAAATTTTCCAAGACCACTCAAACCTGGGATTAAGACATATTGGATGCTATTAAAATATCCACCGGTCCTAATTTGCTCGATCAATAGCAGTCTCTTGTTTGCATCATACTATGCATTAAATGTAACCCTTGCTAATATATTGCAGACTCAATACCACTTAACTTTTCTACAATGCTGTTTATCTTATCTTTGCCCCGGTGTTGCTTTAATAATTGGATCAATAAGTGGAGGGAAGATTTCTGATAGTATGAGAAAGAGAGCGATAAATAAAAATCCAGATAAGTATGTTCCAGAACACAGAGTATTGTTACAATTATTCGGGCTAGTCTGCTCAATAACAGGTATAATGGGATATGGATGGACAGTTGATAAAAATTTACATTTGGCCTCTGTCTTTGTTTTTGTTTTTATGCTGGCTTTAGGTATTACCTGGGTCTTCATAACTAGTACAACTTATCTTACCGAATGTCCTACCGGGCATCCTGCCTCCAATGTTGCAATTTCAAATCTTTTGAGAAATCTTGCAGCCGCCATATCTTCGGTAATAGTCAATCCGTTGATCAATGCAATGGGGTTTGGTAATTGCTTTACCGGCTACTCATTGATAAATTTAATCTCAATGGTTCTTGTCGCTGTTATGTTAAAATATGGCTCCAAGTGGAGGTGTGAGGCTAAAAGTAAAAATCGAAAGTGAAGAAGAGGTCGGAACTCAGTTGGCTGAGATCCCTCTATCTCCAAGATTACTCTTTATATATACTAAATTAACGTTTTTAATTTCTTTTTCATTGAATAGTAGAATTTATTTCTTATAGAAAGAGGTTGGTATTATAACAAAATACGTCTCCGCAAGAAGGACAAAAATCTCGCTAGAATTAATTTCAATTATCGGGATAATATGTCTGATTGAAATCCATAATTAGGTTAACAATAATTAACAGTAATGTGATGAGTAAGTAATTGTCAACAAAGTTGTCAATTAATAAAATATTAATAAAAAGATATAGATATGTAATTCAAAATAGTAGTATAATAAAGTATTAATATTAGTAGAACCATTTGGCTGGTATCAAAACGCGGGGTTGCTTAGATTTACGTCAGCTTAATAAGCTACCACCGTTTGGCTTTACAAAATATAAAGTGTTTTTCGGTGGAATAGTACCACTTCAGTTACATATTCAATCTGCTTTATTTTGTGATATATATATCTCCCTAAATGTTTTTTTTTTTATGAATTGGCTTAGTTAGAGCGAGAATATTCTTTGTGATAACTTCAAAAAACGCCGTAAAAAAAATAATTATATCTCAGATAACAACTTAATATATTGTGAATTAGTTTTTAATGATATGATTCTTAAATAACGATAATAATGAAAAGAGATCCGAATAATAGAAAGAAAGTTTCAACAGCTTGTGACATATGCAAAAAGAGGAAATTTAAGGTATGTGATGAATTCTGATCTTAATGTATATAAAGTGATCCTAACTGATATCTAGTGTACCGGAGAAAAGCCGTGTGCTATGTGCGATAAACGTCATACACCATGTACTTATACAGCTATAGACAAGAGATCATTAAAAGGTGAAAGACTAGCAAAATTAAGGGAGAAGAAAACACCTGAAGAGTCGAATATCATTCTTAATTCTAAAATTGAAGAAGCATCGAATAGCACTTATATACCTAAAAGCTTACAGCCACTACTATCTTTTCCTTTGGAAGATAAGAGGTCCCTGAACCATGCTGGCAAAATTTTTGATGGGATCTTACCAATAGTTCTATTATCTCCTTTTGGTGATTTTAAGTACTTCGGAGAGACTTGCCCGATCTCACTTCTATCCAAATGCAAGGAAATCTATACCAAAAAGATAGGTAGTAATATATTTTCGGATGAAAAACGCTTATTATTCGACGAAAGGCCTGTGATGTTAGATGGAAATTTCCAGCCTGTAGAGTTACCGACCAGGATAGAAATGGAGGAATTATTATATTATTTTAAATTCAATATAAATGATATATATTATGTATTTGATTTCCACGATTTCTGTAACACTGTCGTTGACAATGTTTATCACGATTTCGAAGAAACTAATACAAGGAATCTTATTTTGGTTTATTTAGTGGGCTCATTGGGGTTAATTTATAAAGCATTTTCGAAGGGTGCCGAATATAAAACTGAAGCCGCGTTATTATTTAAACTGGCACTTATGTTATTACAACATATTCCTGAGGATGGTGGTGTATGGATGGTGCAACTGTATTTTTTGATTCATTTCTATTATCAAGCAGATTCTAATAGGACTACCTCCTGGATAAACTTAGGAAGGGCAATTAGATATGCACAATCATTAGGAATGCACACAAAACATATAAACTCAAAAGTATGTCGTAACAAAAAAGAAAAGGAAAACAGGGAAAACCTTTTCAGGAGCTTGTATATTTGTGACAGAATTTCATCGGTGTTTTTAGGAAGACCATTAGGTATAAATGCATATGATGATGTTACTGAGGAAATCCCTAAAGATTTTAATATGAGATGCCAACTTGAATTGTCGAACTTGAGTCAAATTATTGGTAGAATCATGGAATTGTACTATAACGAAAAATCAATAGATATCAATGCCTCAAAAAAATTAGCCATAGATCTTAAAAAATGGACAACTGGGTTAGATAAAGAGCTAAAGGTAGATAATATAATACAGTGGAAGATTTATCATGCCGACACACTTCAAAGTCAGCATAATAATTATATCTTGCTTTTAGTTCATTTATTGCAACTCTATGGGATAATGATCTTAAGTCACCCATTCGTAATATTCCAAGTGATGAACCCAAATGTAATACGAGGGAATGAAACATCAGAGTATGCAAAATTAACTTATGATCTATACATAGCTGGAGTCAAGTCCTCGATTCTAACAATTAAGCTTATTAATTTCTTTATTAATAGTAATCGAAGGAGGTGTGATCTGTACATCATAATGTGTTGTTGTGCTTTCGCAACGTTTATGATCGGGATTAAACTTATCCACGGAGATCAACCAGATGAGCCATTTTCGTCAAGCGAATTAATGGAATGTCTAGACATGTCAATGCATATATTGTCATTCTATGTGCCGTTTAATTATAATGCTAAGAGTTTATTAGAAGAAGCAAGGGTTATGAAAACAGTTCTTCAAAATAGGACGCTTAATCCCAATGTTGATGAAATTACACTGAACTTTTCCAATGATGTGAATTTTATCGAAGATCAAACATACAATTTGGAAACTTTGAAAGGATTCCAACAGTATTTTGTTTAGATTTAAGTATTTAGATTTAAGTATTTGTATTTGTATTTTTTACTTGGTAACTTATTTGTATAATAACACTCATTAGAAAAAAGAGGAATCCATACGCGATATTTTTCACATCTTTCGTAAATCAATAATCATAAGCTTCCAGCTAAAATGAAGTCCATACTAGAAAAACAAATTGGTTTATTCTTATTGGTATTATGTTTACTCTTTGGTTCTAGTGCTGGGTCTCCGGGTGATGATTTAGACGAATTTCAAGATTGCAAGTTCCAATGTGACCTTGCTAGCTGTCGAGAACAAGGGCCAGATTATGTGGAAAAAGAGGATATCCAAAATCACATGTTGTATTATAGATATATGAATTATAGAAGTGACTGGACATTCGATGAAATGCCATTAAATACATTCTATCGAGGATTACTTTGGGATTGTGAACAAAACTGTGATTACCAATGTCAAAGATTAGTTACAAATGAAAGAAAGAGAAATGATGAGGAGATTCTTCAATTCCATGGAAAATGGCCATTCTTAAGACTTTTTGGTATTCAGGAGGTAGCTTCTGCAATTTTCTCATTAGGTAATTTAATTGTCCATCTTATAGGTATGAAAAAGATTATTAACAGATTAAGTTCCAACATTGACTCCGATTTAAAATATTTATTCATCAACACTCTATGTATTTCTATTGTTACCAATCTTGCCTGGATATTCTCCACAATTTTCCATGTGAGAGACTTCCTAGTAACAGAAAGACTTGATTACTATTTTGCTGGCCTTACAGTTTTATCAGGATTCCATGGCATTGGTGCAAGGTTATTTAATTTGCATTTGCCTGAAAGAAAGGTTCAAAGATGGTTATTTACAATTTCTTGTATTATAGCCTATTGTGGGCATGTGTATAGGTTGGTGGTAGACTGGCTGTATACATATAATATGCAAGCTAATATTACTATTGGTATTCTTCAGAATTTATTTTTGGTTTTCTTGTGCTTAAGACTATACAATGAATATAAATGCTTAGACCCAGAAGACAAAAAGTTAAAGAACCATTTGCATTACTTAGACAAGGTATTATTTTATGGCTATTTCTCAAAGAGTTCAAAGCTATACACATTGTATCCATTGTTACTATCATTACTTGTTACATTGGGAATGTCACTTGAAGTCTTTGACTTTCCGCCATTTTTTTTCGATCTAATAGATGCTCATAGTCTTTGGCATTTAGTTACAATAGTCCCGGGTTATATGGGATGGTACGACTGGATGATATGGGATATTGAACAGAATGTATGGAATAGTATGAGCTACAAAGAAAAGAAAGATTAAACATTTATATAAGAATCTAATGAATGCAAATAATCAATACTATCTTATTAATCTTCTTCCTCAGTAGGTGGCACGTATGGTGGAGGCTTGAAAAATTCTTGATCTTCTTCAACAATTTTCTTGAATTTTTCTTTATCATCAACAAATTGATACAAGTATTCTAACTCCAAATCGTGAACTTGTCTTCCTAACATAACCAAAGAATGCAATGGTTCACCAGAATCGTATTCTGCTAACTCTTGTAAAGTAGCAGCTTTAAAGGCTTGTGTAGGAGAACCAAGTCTTGAAATAGCTACACATGGTGTGTTCTTAGTGTAAGCCTGTTCCTTTCTAAGTTCTTCGATTTCAATTAATTGTTGGGCAGCAGTAGCAATATCCATATATCTTGGTGGTTCATAAATTAACCTACCTCTTGCCATATTTTCAATACTTTGCTCCTTGACCTTAATATCTAATAATAATAATGTATGTAATCCAATTTTTCTATTTTCCATTACCTTGTTGTAAAAGGAATCTGGCCTCCAGTTTTCAGTGAAAAATACCAATGAAACAGTTTGACCGAATTGGTATAATTGCAAACCACAGGCACCTACTGCATTCATAACGGATGCATTGTGAATATTTTCAACTTGGATATTTAATTCTCTGGCTCTAATAATTAAATCAGTATGGGTAGTGGCACCGAAAGGATCTCCAACAACCAAAAATGCAATATCTTCCTTATCAGCATCTCTCAAGATTTCATCGGAACCAGATTCAACTAATTCTCTATCAGCTATGATGATTTCTCTACCATAAAACTTCTCCAAAGATTCTTGGTTAGCAGCCATTAAAATAGAGGTATAAGCTTCTAAATACACCCTTTTACATTTTTTAACAGTTTCTAATCCACGCACAGTGATATCACTTTCATAGGATAAACCTAAACCAATCAAATACAACATTTTCACTCAAATTTAATACGCTTTACCAAACACAACGCAAATGTCGATGAGATAACGAAATATAAAAAAATATATTTGTGACACAAAAGCAGCTGATTGATACAAACTCCTAATATATATAAAAAGGTTTGTCTGACTGTATCCTATTACATGATTATATCATACACTCTGATATACATCTATTCTGTTTAATTGAATAAAAGGTTTAATGAGTGGTTCAAGTAAAAATTATTTCTTATTACAAGAAAAGACTCTTTACTTATGGTAACATAATATTTAAAAGATATTTCACTAAAATCGTTAAAGAAAAATATTCCAGCTTCATCTCTGATGAAATAAGATGAAAAATCTTCTTCAATTTGTGAATTTTGCATTTTTAAATATCAACTATTATAGTGGGATAGATAAGGCATCGCTAGAGCTCATTGCTCTTATACGCACACCAATATTTCAAATTTTAAAGCAGGAACTTTTAAGATTAAGACTACATAGTAGCACTACGGGCAACCTTCAAATGGATCTGAAGATTAGCAAGAATACAAAAAAGCAAACAGGAACTAGAAATAAACGTTCGAATATTGCTTTGGAAGAAGATTTAAAGAAATATAAAGAAATTCTCAGTCGAGATCAAGCTTTAGAGAATGATATTCCCCCTAAGAGAACATTAATTAAACAAGAAGAAAGTGAAGAATTATTAAATATCAAGATCGAACCCTCAAGGACCTTAAGGACCTTGAGATCATCGATTAAATCAAATAAAATAGGATATGGATATGGAAATGGAAACGCAAACGGAAATGGAAATGGAAATGTGGAAAAAAATATAAAATCAAAACTTAAAAGGCCATCGTTTGTAACTGAGCAGAAACAACATCAAGGGAAATATAACAGATACAAAAACTCAAAAAGTCTTCCGCCCACATTGTGCAATATACACCCAAAAACGTTAGAAGACTCAGTATCGTTATCTCACACTTATCAAGGATTAATTAAAATAATAAAGAATAATATGTCTAATGAAAATGACATTGACATTCCCATGCATCATAGACTTTTGCCAAAAAATTTGAGCGAAGAATATTCACGTTTTAGTTTACAAGGAACGAATGATTTTTCTGAATTGAACGTAATAAATTCAAATATATTCCAAAGTGGTGATATAGATCTCTTTTTTGAGAGTTTGAATGAAAACACTACCAGCTCATATAAAGAATTCATCATGAATAACATACCATTAGCATAATTAGATTATCTATAAATTATTAATTAGCATTAATTAGCATTAAATATTACATAACATTTCGATTAATTGTATTAATTGAAGCAGGTTGTTCATCTCAAAACTAGAATCTTCACGAATCTTGTTTAATACTATAGCCTCATATTTTTTAAGAAGATCCTTAGAATAGGACAATGAATGTGAAGTTGAGTCCATGTACTGAATTGCCGCTTGTAAGAGCTCGTGTTGATTAGCTCTTTCCTCGCAAGTTCTATAATTGAATAATAATAAATGTACAGGAGAATTATCAGTAACATGTAAACAATGCAAAATTGGTAACGATAATTTGCCTTCGATTAAGTCCTCACCAACTACTCCTTTCATATTAGAATACCTTGCATCTGTCAAGTTTAAATAGTCATCTCTTATTTGGTAGATTATTCCTAATAAATTTGCAATTGATAACATTGATGATTTATCAGCCTCATTGGAGAATAAATCAAGCAATTTTATAGATAATCTAAATAACCCACCAGTTTTATCTTTTATCATCTGCAAGTATTCTTCGATAGTAGGTAATTTATCTTTAATTTGTAACAAATAATCTCGCCAATAGAGATCCAATCCTTGACCATGATGTAGATTGAGCATTTCATCAATTAGAATTTGCAGAATTTCGTATTTAAGAACCATTCCTTTCGTCGTATCATTATCACCTGTCATCTCCATGTATATATTCGGCAATTCACTCTGTGCCTTTTGCATAGCTATGAAATACATCATGTTGCCACAATTTATTGTCAATGGCACTCCATATTTCGTATGTGCTGTGGGTTCTCCCCGTCTAAAACCTGACGAGTCTTCAATGTCATCGATTAAGAGCGACGAATTATGGAAGATGGATACTATTTCTCCGATCTTATCTAGTATTTCGATGTGTTCGATATGGTAGTATAGATTATTAAATGCATGTAAAAATTTCGTACGAACACTCTTATTGTTGCTTGGAATACTTACTAGATATTCATAAGGCTCTAGTATACATTTTTCTATAGGAAGGTTCAGTGAACAAATTAATTTGTCTATATCAGGATCCATCACAATAATAAGAGCAGTCGTATTAGTAAATGATCTGTTAAATTCTCAGATCGAAAATATAATTTATTTAATAGTAACGATAATCATATACCAGATACAACAACATGGAAAGATTAGGCCATTGGTTTCTAGAAATTCCACCAGCAACTAGGTGCTGGACACTAGCTATTTTTTGTTTTTCGATGGCTACAACCACTAAGCTCGTTAAGTTTCAGAGTATCATATTTATTCCAGATAAAGTGTTTGGAACCCAATATTGGCGTTTTATAACATCATTTTGCTACTTTGGAGATATAACACTAGAATGGTTTCTTAATTTTTGGCTTCTTATTAGATTTTCAAGATTATTCGAGGACTCTTACTCTACCCTGTTTGCTTTGTTTCCTCTGATCATAGATACATTCAACCCCACTCAAATAGAGGATCTTAGAAAAGTAATCGATAAAAACAAGACGTACGATTTCCTTTACTTCATAGGTTTGGTATGTTCATCAATAGTGGGATTGGTTTCTTATGTTCACTACAAAATTGGGATTCATTTCCCTGTATTAGGACCATTTCTAGAAGATATCACATTATACATATGGTGCAGAAATAACCCAGAGGTGATGATAAATTTCTTAGGAATTATCAACGTTAGTTCTGTCTACTTACCGGTTCTAAATGCATTGCTTTCATTTGTTTTATCTAAAGAATTTTATGAGGCTGTCCTCTTCATTTCGACGGGCAATTTCTCGTTAATTAAGACCATTCTCTCACACTCTTTATTTATAAGGATTCTAATATGCTTTACTTTAGGTCACATATGGTGGTTCACGAGGGACTTTCTTTTAAGACACATATATTATGATTCCCATAATGATAGAAGGACGTCAAAAAATAGATTATTTCAAGAATATAAAGTGAGTCGTTACAATATTACAAAGGCAATATTAGTGCTACTTCTTTTGCCACCATGGTATTGGTTCACCTTGAATAGAATACGTCAATTAGCATGAAGTTATTAATAGTTTAACTTAAAGTATATATTGTATATTTAATTTATATACTATAACATTTTCATATCAGAGTTTAGAATTATTGCCAAATAATAAATTCGTTGCTCTTTCTGCCATCCCATAACCAGCTTGATATCCGTAGCCACCAGCACCATAGTTGTGGATTAATACTCTTCCGTGCCTTTCTTCTTTCTCAATTCGAGCTCCATCTTTTCTATAAGGTCTTAATCCTGCTACAACCCTAGTAATTTCGAAGCCTTTTTCACTTATTTCAGGTGCTAAGGCCAAAGTCCGCTTAAGAATATCTTCAGTTTCATACCCAAAAGTGTCTCCTGACCAATTATCTTTTTGTACAAATCCACCTAAAATTAGAGTACCATTTGAATTTGGTCTTGGAATAATATATGTAGCAGAATCTCTTCCCCATCTCATACGATTTTCGTAAAAATGCGGTGCCTTGATAGCAATTACTTGGCCCCTTACAGGATATACCGTAGTATCAGTAACACCACCTAATTTGTGAGCTCCGATTCCTGAACAATTGAAAACAACTTTCGTAGATGGAGACAAATATGCATCGTCAATATGGTCTAATTTCCTTCTTGAAAATGTCACTCCTTTTCCTTTAAAGTGGCGGAACATGCATTCTAGGAAAAAAGGACTATTGAAGTTCCAAGTTGTATATTGGATTCCAAATATTACACCAGTTGGAAGTCTATCCTTTGAGATAATTTTAAAATCATTTAAATAAGTTCTAAGAGAATCAAGCTTTTTCTCAGATGGTTCTTCGTCCCAGTATTCTGTACTTGGAGCATAATCTAATCCACACCTGGCTCCACCTAATTTCTCTTGAATGCGTTTAAGACTTGTATATGTATATTTATCGTAAAACAATGTATCCACATCGTCAGGAGAAATACAGGAAAAATTACCACCAGCCCATGGTGACGTATAATAAGTAGATTGATCGCCTGGTAAATATTCTGCAACAATTGTCAATTCTTCAGGATTGACACCCTTTTCAAGAAGAGCAAAAGCTGTATACAATCCAACGATTCCAGCACTATTTCACGTTAGATTTAACACTTTACTAATTGATAAGTAACATATGACATACCCTACTATCACATATTTATCCTGGGCCATTCTTAATTAAAATGAATCTATTTTTTTCAATTGATAGCTGATATCTCAAATGAAACAGAAATCTGAGTTACTTGAGGTTTATATGCATTCTTTATATTTTTTCCTTTAAAAACTATATAGATACACTAACTAAAAGTGAAATAAACCAACCCTAGAGTAGTATCAGAGAACTAAACATGTTTATAGGTGAAATGATCAAATTATTTTTGATCAACTTGAACATTTTTAACTTTCTCAATCTGTTCAGATAAGCCCGAAGGAAGTTCGAGTTCTTCATGTTCTGGAGCTTCTTTCTTAGCTGACTTCTCCTTGTCTGCTGGAGTCATCATTAAATCAGCAAAATTGATTCTTGAGGAGCTTGTATCATCATCATCGGCAGTTTCGTTCCATTCGGCTAACTCTTTCTCGTGTTCTCTCTCAATTGCATATTTAACTGCTTCCAAGACATTGTCACATAAGTGCTTAGGCTTGTATTTTGGAACAGTTCCTTCTTGGTAAACACCAGTCTTTACCAAGATTGAGTGCCAAGATATGTCATGAGAATTGGCAAATCTAATATCTGATTCCGGAGTATCACCAACGAAATAAACTGTTGATGCAGGTGGAAGCTCTAATGTGATCTTATCCAGTTTTGTAACGGCCAATGGCTCGTCAATTTCATCTCCAGAACCGTCGGAATCATAACTTTCCAATTTTGCTTGGTTAATGATTTCTTCACCGTCTTCATTGATTAAAATATCCGCATCTGATGCTTCTGGGTCATTTATAGATAACTTCTTCAAGTGCTCATCTAAGACACCCTGTCTCCAACTACTCAATACCTTATTAGCATACTTGAATGTACCTTTTTGTGGCTTACCGAATCTATTAACCTTTAACTCTTTTCCAGTATGTTCCCTATATAATGCAGCTATAGATACTTGTAAGGCACCCATACCATATCTTGATAATTTATAGTTAGTTGCCCAAATGAAATCAGAGTGGGCAAAGTAAATTGCTGGGCCTTCATCAAAGGTTTTAGATTCAGTTCCCATAACACCATTCTTACTCAACAATAATTCTAATATAATTTGCTGATCAGCAGCCCAATTTCTAGAATCTGCAAACACTAAAATAGCATCAATTGGAACCTTAGAAAAGTCAACTTCTCTAGCACAGGTGCTTTCTTCTTCAGTGATGTCATGGTAAGGTGTAACAGCAGGGTTCCATTTCAAAATGTCGAGTGGGGTATAAACGTTTTTGAAACCATATGATTCAGCAACGTTTCTACATACATTACCGACACCACCAACAACTAAAACATTGGTGTACACACCTACTAAATCCTTCATAGGAGTGTGACCTTGAATAATTTGTTCAGGCGTAATTGTAACACCTAATCTCTTAGATAAGTCTTCTGCTCTTGCTGACTCTGGTTTACCACCTCCATTTGTCACAAAAATCGATGGAACTGTAATATTATACTTATTTTCGCCATTCAACATCTTCAATGCTTCTACAGCTTCAGGGATTGTGTTTGGACCTCTTAATATAACACCATCGATATCAAAACAGAATGCGTAAGAAGCCACTCTTTTGTGATCAATAACAGTCTTCTTTTTCCTCTTGATAATAGATGAATTTCTTGATAACTTGGCTAATGAATCAACTTTCTTCAAGTTAGAAGAACTGCTTTTGTTCAATGAAGTTGAAGAACTTAATTTTGTTAATCCATTTTGCCATTGGTTCAAGTCTGAAAGCGATAAGGAGGAAACTCTATGCTTCCTGGTTGCCGGTTTCAATTCGTCTATACCATCATTATTAAGATATGATTGGAATTGAGGGCTCTTTGAGTCGTCAATGGCTGATGTGTTTTCTTCGGGCATTTTTCAATTATTTCTTTAAATGAAAGATTAAGACTAAAATAAGTAATCAAGTCCTAGGGTGATCTTTATATAGTGCACCTCGAGTTAATTTAAACGGTTACGAGCCATGCGCCTCTTTCCTACTAATGTTGCTGTATTTTGATAGACGGAAACAATTGAGCATCGACGAAAGGAGTTAAAAAATTAGCGGGGGAGATTATCCACATAATTACTGGTGAGGGTATTATCCCTTTTTACATATGGTCATTTAATCATAGCTTCAATTTTGACGATATTAACTAAGGCAAACTCAAAAAGTATCAGTGAAAACTCGATTGTAATTGCAACATTACCGCCCAGAGTGGTCAGATTTTGCGAATGACCAAGTGTAACCTCAAACTTTCGGAGTTTTACTTGTATATCGTGGTATGCACGAAATTTTGATTGGTTGACAATTACGTAATACTTGCGACAAGATAATTAAAAATTCAAATGACATCACATCAGAAATTTCTAGAATACTACTTCCTAAGAACAAATGGAGGCGTAAAGGATACAATTATCAAAATAAGAAACCTGGTCATAATATATCACTGTTTAAGCATTTCAGGCTTATATGGACAAAGTTTAAAATATTAGAATTGAGTTGGCATCTGTAGGCTGCTCGTATAGAGTTTGTTATCATTTTACGATGAGTTCAAAAAAATAGAATAGAAGGCATCTGCATTTACCAATTTAAGAAAGTTATTTAATGCTCTACATATTTACGTGGTATTTACTTGTTACACAATTATAGCTAATGCGGTTTTGTTGTGCATTCTATATATTGTAGGTTTAATTGAATCTAGGTCATGTGCTTATAATTGAGGTATTCCTTAAAGGTTACTTTAATGTTCATCTATGTGATTTTTATGCCACTTAAAAAATAATTGAAATTCGGCATGACAAGACATACAAAATATTAAAGTTTGTTATTTTAATAACCAGATTCAAGTCACCATCGAAAGGAATTCCGGTTAACATTCCGGAAGTTGGATATGACTTCACGTATAACCCAAATAAACTGCAGAACTGATAATCATAATTGGTCTATAAATTAAATATGTTTGTCAAGACTATGCTAAAATATTTTACTAGTAGACATTACTAAATATTCGGAAGAATCTGACTAAAAATGAGTTGAAAATTGTATTACGACGGGGGGTTATGGATAATAGTAGTTTATGATTATCAATGGAAACCTAATCTGACATTTTTTTATTTGCAAGCCTTTAAAATAATTATAAGATAATGATTATATTAGGTAAATCGTTCTTTTCAGGTGATATTTCTGATCTGATATCATATTGTAAAATTAATTAATAGACATAGTCAAAACTTTCTACGAGCTGACCTTGGAAGAGCTGACCTTGGAAGGGCTTGATATTTAAAAGTTATTACTATTCTATTCGTTAATTTGCTTTAAAGATATTATTTAATATAATTTTGTAGATCTTTCTACTATCATAGTAGCATAAAATCATTACTTTAGACATCACGTGATATTGGGGCTTAAAATATTATAATTCGATTTGGGTTTTTACCTCAATCTCCATACATATGGCTAAAGCAATTTTAGAGATAGATTTGGATGCTCCCCAAATATTTAGACCTAATGATTTGATCCTTGGAAAAGTTAGAATTAAAGCTAAGTCTGACTTAGTAGTTAAAACGCTAAATTTGGAGTTCAGTGGGTTTGTGAAGCTTTCAATTTATGGTAAAAATAATTCTTCTTCATTGAAAGACGTAACTGGCGTAAAGACTCCACATAGCGAAAGGCATGACTTTTTTTTAATTAAAATGGAAATTACTGAAGCTATACGAGAAACCATCAAAAAAAATGAAGAAAAATCGTTCTTATTTAAAATTACCTTCCCTGAAAAAGTGAAATGTGGATCTTGTGGAACAGTTACCAATATACCACCGTCTGTTCCTCCTCAATTTGAGTATGGTATAAAATTCAGTTCATCATATAAACTAAAAGCAATTCTCAAGTCTGAATCTGAAATAGGTCACAGCACTGCTAAAATTTATCTTAAATATAAACCGTATGGAAATACATTGATGAATTTAGGAAAAGATATCGAGAAATATTCTTTTAAAAAATCTGTTGAGTGGAAGTCAAAGTTAAAACCATTTGTTGATGAAAACTATTCTATTTATGAAAAAATAGGAACGAGTATACAAAGCCTGAACAATAAGATAATTACGAAAGAAGAATGTACTAAAGCTATTCCTAACCCATTAAATAGTCCTCATAATCGTACAAGACATGTTAGGAAATTGTTTGGGAAGGTTTATAATCTGAAAATTTATAAAAGATTAGTATCTGATGTGAATTTAGAGGTGGAGCTAGTTATCAATAATAAAGTAATAAATTCAGTTGAAGAATTAGGATCAAAATTTCAGTTGATTTTTAGAAGTGAAGTAGAAGACTTACAACCAGACTACTTATTGTTTTGCAACGAATCATCTCAACTAGGAAAATTTATAATCTCTAATTTCAAGGTATCTATAGTTTCTATTATATGTACTAAAGCCGCTGGACGTAAATATTTTTTGAAAAGAGTTACTGATATTTTTAATACAAATTTTGGAAACGAATTTGCTTTTGATATTGCCGATTTTGATACCAATAAAGATGATTATAAGGTGAGAGAATGGAATGTTCCAATAAATCGACTATTAAAGAATAGTTTACTTAATTTGGTTTCTTCTGAAGTAGATCCAACCTTTAGCTCTAATTGTGATTTCTTGGATATAACACACATGGTATCTTTAGAACTATCTATTGCACCTAATGTTGACGAAAAAGCAGAAAAATTAAAATTCTTTTATGAAGTCTCCATGACTTAATATATCATGAATGAGTTAAAACATCTCCTTGAAACAACTGGCTTCTTTCGGGAATATAACATTTTCGAAGTAATGATTAAATTTTAATCACACATATAAGCAATGCATATCACGAATATGAGGGTGTAACATTATTGATTTATTATCCAATATAAATAATTAGTACATATAATATTCTACTTCATTTTGAGGTTCTGAGGGAAATATTTGTTAGGTTATTAGACTAAACTACAAAATTTTTCTCGTCGATAAGTTATTGAATTTTAAATGGCTCTTGTTTTAAATATTTCTACGGAACATAATTTAAGTATTTTAGTCTTGTAGATTTTGTGTTTCAAAATTAGCTAATGACCTTCAACAGAGATGATGATCATGTAGAGGTAGAAGTCCCCTTAATAGAATGATGTCATTGTGCGATTTTAACACTAAAAAATGCTCGTAAAGTGCATGCATATCGTATTAAACTTTAAACAATTGACAATATTCTTGGCACTAAAAAAAGAGAATACAGATTTGTTACAAACTAAGAGGGATTATAAATTCAACTTTAAATTCAAAGTATAATATCCCAAGCTACTTACCCTTACAAGAGGGCAGCCAATTTGAATTATCTTGTCAAGATATAAAATTCTAATATTTATCAAGATGTAATGCTTGAAATATATTTTTTAAACTATGTAAAGGAAGAATGATCATATACAGGTATAGCCCTAAAAGTGTTCGCTATATAACTTTGAGAAGATTTTCTATTTAATTGAGCCCTATCTTAAGTAGACATTCAAGGTATAAATTAATGTTTTCTAAAGCTGAGATCCAAATATTAGTAGAAGGGCCTGAAATATATAGACCAAATGATTTAGTAAGGGGTGTTGTTGCAGTTCAAGCAAAAAAGGACTTTGAAATAAGGTCCTTTGTTATAGAATTCTCAGGATTGATAAGAACGACTTTTTTAGAGCACATCCAAGAAACGTTTACGGTTGAAATCAATGGCATATTGCAAACTCAAAATAGAACAAAAACGATAACTCACACAGAAGCACACGATCTTTTTTTTCAATCGATCGAATTGGCGTCACCAATTCAACAAGAACTGCTAACGAAAGGTCAAGAAAAGACTTTTAATTTCGAGTTCTTGTTCCCAGAATGTGTTACTTGTAAAAGCTGTGGACAGCCTAAAGTTTTACCTGAGTCAATTCCTCCTATACTGCAAAATTGTTTTACTGTTGAAACTTCTTATCATTTAAATGCCTATCTTAAGCCGAATTCCAAAGTTGGTTCGGTTTCGAGTACCTCAAGTCTCAGATTTAAACCACTAGGAAATCCAAATTTGGCTAACAAGTTAGGAGGTTCTCCTAACTCTTTTAAGGAGTTACTAGAATGGAAATCAAAGTTAAAGCCGTTATTAGATGAAAAATATCATGAATATGGGCAATCTCAAGTTAATGAACCAAATACACTCGTTGAAAAGATTGACGAAAAACAGGTTTTGAAGCATAATGAGGAAATAAATGAAAAGAACTTGCATAAGAAAACCATATCAAATCCTCTCCACAATGCTCATAAACGTACAAGATTTATTAGAAGGGTATTTAATAGTCATTATAAGTCAGAAAACTATAATAAGTTAGTAGGAGATGTGATGTTAGAAGTAGAGTTGTGCGCTAAGGATAAAGTTATAAGATTTGATGAATATATCGGGTCTAAGTTTGAGTTAATACTAAGAAGTAATATAGCAAATTTACAACCTGAGTTCTTGCTTCTCTGTAATAAATCTTCACAACTAGGATCTTTTGTTATAGTCAAATTTGAGATTATTATCATGACTAAGATGTTTGTTTCAGCTCAGGGTTATAAAGGGCTTATTGTGAAATCAAATAAAGTTTATGATTCCTCGTATGGCTATGACTTTTCATTTGATGTTGTAGATTTTGTGCCCAATATTGATAATCCAAATATAAGGGAATGGCATATTCCAATGGAGAAGCTATTTAATGATAAAATGACTAATTTGATTTTTTCTGGGATCGGTCCAAGTTATGTATGTAATGTCTTAAATATTACTCATAGTTTAACTGCCAGATTATCAATTGCATCAAATTTAGACGAAGAACCAAAAGTTGCAAGTTTTAATTATGATATTTGCTTGATTTAAATTTGTAAATCATTTGGATATATATTCATAATGGTTCAATTTCATAAAGTCTTAATGTATCTTAACCGTTTTAATGGTAGTAAACGGGTTATGTAATTCTAATCTGGAGACAGAAATTTAATGTATTATATGGCTTAAAAGTTTAATTGAAAAACCTTCTCCTAAATTACGAAGAAATTTAAACTATTTACTATCTCTAACTATCTGAATTTCCTAATTGTCATCATACTAATTACAGGTTGTTATTTTTTCAGTTGAAAATTCCAAGTGAACAATAAGTGATTTGACCATTATTACAGCATTTAGAAACTTTTCATAACAAAAAAAAAATCCCATTCATACAGATTACGTAACTATAACACATAATATTAGATTTAATAACTCTAAATGAAATACATCAATCGTCTACATGATCAGTTGCCTTTTTCATTCTGGCAATTCTAACCAAAGGAGCTAAAGATGATACATCATCACATTCAGCAATAAACTTATCATTCAATAAATCATCAGCATTAGCTCTCTTGGTGAAATCAACTTGTAAACACCAGGCTAAGAATTTTCTGATGTCATAACTTAAAGCGTCCGGCTCTTTAAGTCTAGGAGTACCATTTGTAGCAATTAAATACAAAGCTCTCAAAGGAGTTTCATTCAAGTAAGGAGGCTCACCTTCAATCATCTCAATAATCATAATACCCAATGACCATATGTCTACCTTAGGACCATATTCTTTTCGTGAAACAACTTCAGGTGCCATCCAATATGGTGTTCCTACCATTGTTGTTCTCTTTAAGTTTATTTCATTTATTTGTGCACAAAAGCCAAAATCTGTCATCTTGATATTACCATCAATATTCAACAATATGTTATCAGACTTGATATCTCTATGTATAACACCCTTGGAATGTAAAAATTTTAAACCTTTAAGAGTCTCTCTGCATACAGTTCCTATTTGTCCTTCAGTCATGACACTGTGAGTAACAATCTCTGTTAATGAACCACCTTCCATATATTCCATAATAACCCATAAATCCCCCTTAAGCAAATACGAATCAATAAAGTTAACAATATTTACATGTTTACTTCCTTTCATTACTAAAATTTCATTAATAATCAATTCCTTCTTTGGTTGTTGTTCAAGGCTCATTTGTTTTATAGCAACAGTAGTTGAGTCTACTTTGCTATGTGCAAGGTAAACACCACCAGAAGCTCCTTGACCGATTTTTACTAAATCTGCATAAAGTTCAGTAGGGTCGCCCTCACTACAAATAGACTGTAATTTAGAAATAATCTGTTGGTTTTTACGTTTTTTATCTTCCCTTTTTTTAGCAGCCAAAATAGCAGCCTGTTTAGCATCCCTCACGGGCTTATGATCATTTTCTTGTTTGATCTCCGGCTTCTGCGAAGTCAGTGATGCCACTTTTGAGGATTGCTTCACCGGTGCTACTTCCTCAGGGGTTTGTGACAGAGAAGTAGGTGGTGGAGGTGCAGGTCTATGCGATTTAATATCAATAGGTTCTCTTTGTTTAGGGTAATTAAGTTCCTCGTTATTATTAAATTTAGCAGTAGGTGCAATTGGTGCGGTAGTGGATCCCTTACTAGGCTGTTTAGCTTTACTATCAAGCGAATAGTTATGTGATTTTGATTTGGGAATCTTTGAGACATTCTGCACTAAAGCTGGACTGGTCTTTTCGGATATTTTTCTAGATCCTTTGAAATTCTTAATAGATTTTGACGAAAATGAGCGTGTACCAAATTGCTTTTTTGGAGGACTCTTTGGCAGTTCCGCTGAAGTTGTTTGTGACTTGGAATCCGCAGTTGGGGGTTTTGGAGCTGGTCGACTAGGTATAAATTGTGTATCGTATCCTGAAGTTAATTGATGAGTCAGTGGAGTAACGTTAGGTGATGGTTGTTCTCTGAGTGGTGTATGTTGTTGAGGAGTTTGAAATTGAGAAGTACTTAAAGTTCCTGGAGTAGCAGGTGGGGTTTGACCTGAAAAATTGGAAGAATTATCAAAGTGGAATTTTCTTAAAGCTGCTTCATCTGGGTCATTCTCATGTGGATCCTGATAAAAGGCCACAATGTCCATTACAGCTTGGGGGTGTTGCTGTTGTTCTTTTCTCGTTATACCATTAGCGGATAATAATTTTTCCCATTCTACAGGTAATCCGGTGTATGAGCCATCATCATCAATGCCTACATGGGTTACATGTTTGGCATTAAAAGGTGTACTAATCTTCATATTAACAGACGAAACTTCAGATGAAGGACTAGAACTACCTTTGTTCTTAAATAATTGATTGAATACTCCTTTAATTTTACTCCCACTTCTCATCTTTTTTTGATCATATTTAGGTGAATTTATTTGAGAATTACCATATGCACCGATTGCTAAATTATCCCTAGGAGATGAATTGATATTTGACGTCGGAGTTGTAAACTTGTCTTGGTATTGAGTAACAGGTGTAATAGCAGCTGTTTTATGATAACCTGAGCTGGAAGTCGGCGGTGGAGGTGGACTCCTAATAACTGAAGCAGAAGATGATTGATTATATTCTTCACCGCTAGCATTCCTTTGAGACGGAATCAAAGATTTGTAATTGTCATTAGTCAAATTTTGAGTACTAACGGATGAATAGGTCCCGTTCATGGTAGAATCGTTTGTGAACCCATCAGATAACGATCCATTTCTTTCTTCCTCGTCAATATTTTCATCTTCTATGGTAGGAATCTTATCCAATGTATCATCTTTCAAGACGCTGGAACTTATTGTAGTCGAAGTAGAAGCTCTGGAAAATTCGCCCTTACTTTTAGTATTATAGGGTACATTTTCGCTACTCTTACTATAGTTATTATTAAGTAATGATTCTATATTGAGACCACTTGACGACCTTACTCCTGGTTTACCTGGATCAAGAGTTGATTTAAAATCCTGATATTCTTTAGATTCTCTAGAATTTTTTTCTGTTGTAGTTGAGATTGTAGATAAATTTATTCTTCTGGTTTCCGCAATTTGTTCTACTTCGCCAATACTTTCCACATCGTCATCTTTTTGTGTTTCAGCAATCGAATTCAACGATATAGAGTCGGTTTTAGTTTCATCTAAAGAGCCTTGTGAATTCTTTGGAAGCTCACTAGGGGTAACTAGATTTTCTTCCAGTTCACTGGAAAAACTAAGACGTGAAGGCTCGGTTAACCCTTCCCCTAATGCTGGTCCCAAACTGACGGTACCGTTTTCAGGTTTTTCGTGGAATAAAGATTCATATTTAATTTCCTTTGCTTCTGGAGGAGCATCTTCTATTATTTCTGATTTATCATTACCTGAGAAATACACAACACCAGCATCATGTTCATTATTCTCATTCACATTTTCCTCTGAAATAATATCAATCTTCTCGACTATTCCATTATGATTAAGAATTCGTTGATTTGATTCTTCGGACGTTTTAGGGGCGTCTTTAGTTACATTCTTAAGACTTTCACTTGCATTGAGATGTTTTGAAAGAGAGTTGGAAGACTCAAAATTCGCAACTAAGGAATCTTTTGTATCATTATTCTTATTCAAAGACTCAGTTAATTCGTTATATTTATCATCATCTTTATTTAACCCGTAAACATTGAATGTACCTGGCATTCTAGGCAAGTTATAAGTTCCAGATTCATCATCACCATCTTTTGGTTCATTAATCCCAGATCCTTCATCTTGAGTTCCAGAATTCACTATTTTAGTAGTTTGAAAAACTTCATTGTTTATGTCTTCATAATCTTTCTCTGTATGTTTATCTTTTACGGCCAGCTCGACGTGGTCCGTCAAGGTATTTATTGGATTTTCCATAATGATATATTATATCGCCTGAATTAGAATGTCCTGTAAAGAGTGAATAAAGCTAACGAATTCTAATTGCCTATATCTTATCAATCCGTTTAAATATATTAAATACTTTAATGATACCGTCTATTTACTTCTTTGCGTACACGTCAATTTAGGTTTTACTACATTTAAAATTAATCGAGGAGACCGTTCCAAGCAAATCGTTACCCGGAACTGATAATTTTTATTTTCAATAACATTTTCAAGATTTATATACACTATATGCCAAACATTATTTATGCGGCTTTTTCTTACCGATCACGTCTAAACTTCCTGGATATTCTTCAAAAGTGTAGCTACATCTGTTTAGGTAATTAACCACGGCTTTTTTGACTTTGGATACACCATCAACGGAATGCAAACCTCTACCAGTAATAATATGTAAAGGTTCCACAAACACTGCGGTTGATCCAAATTGGTCTAATCTCCCATGGTTTAGCCTCTCATTGACTTCTTGGCTCCACCAAGAATCCAATGCATTTTTAACTACGGAAAGAGAGTCGGAAACTATTAAGCCATGAAGATCTACCTTTCCTGATATATCTAACTTTTGATATCTTTGTCCAATATGAGTTTCTTGGGATGCACGAGGTACCTTTTTTGAGAAAGTGGAAAGATTAGAATTAGATATGCTTTGCGCAAATGATTTCCCTTGGCTCAATTGTGAGGCTGGTTTTTTTATTAAAGGGGATCTGTTTACTGAGGGCTTTAATATCTCTGATAATAATAATTTAGGCTGTGTTTTGGGGGAAAATTCATGCGTTAAATCTGCAGCATCATGATCAAGAACTATAGTTGCAACCTCGATTACTTTTGCAATATTACCCTTAAAAAATTCCAATCCCTTCTCAAAGAAATTATCATTCATGGTAGAAAACATAGGATTGCTAACATAAATTGATTTTAGCTCCTTAAATTCCCACGAATTTTCGTCTATAGTATAAGATCCTAAAGATGAAATTGGCCTTGTAGATCGTCCCTGAACTTTCCCTCCTGAGGGTAGATTTGCTTTGGATACGTTAGCCAGCTTGTAGTTAAAAATGACGTCTAAAATAGTTCTGAGCGGATCATACGCATTTCTAGATAAGTAAGGACGTATGATAGTCGACGAAAGATTTAAAATGGAGGGTAGTTCTTCTGCAGTTAAAGACTTGTGTCTCTCTTCAGTCTGCTCCTTATTCCCTTCTAATAAGAAATAAGTTGCCATTTCAACATTATCATTGCATCTTTCTAAAGCACTAGTCAATTCATGATTTAATTTATCAGGAAATATATCTTTTAATAGACTTAAGCTTGTTTTTTCATTATTATTGTCCATATCGTTCTCTTGTTGGTTTCCTTCTATCTCCCTAAATATTGTATCTATCAAAGTATCTACATCGTTACACGATTCAAGTCGTTTCTTTAATTCAGTCCTAGGGAATGTAGGAAATAATCCACATAATTCATCAACAATTAATTCATCTTTAATTTCATCATGTGTAGTGGTCTCTCCAGTATGCATAATATTTGTATCAATACCATTTGATATTGATTGTTATTTCTCAAAAAAAATTTTCCTCTGAAATTTGCAATCATATAAACACAACTTAATACATAGAGAGTCAATATTAAAATAAGTATAAGAAAAAGGATCAGCATTAATTACTATTCTTTTGTTGGCATATTTTGTAGCGAAATGAGATAATTTTGTATTTTCTTGTAACAGGTACCAATCTTTGGTACTTCTCAGTGCTAATGAGTCTTAAATTGACAATCAAAAGTTAACAGCAAAATAACGACTGGTCACAAGACCCAAAGAACACATAAATTAATAGCATGTTCTCTTCTGCTAAATTGTCCATTTTTTTTTTTCAACATACAAATACAAATAGGAAACTGTTCATTAGTTTTAAACTAATAGATAAGAAAAATGGTCAAGCTCGGATACGACTTTGGAAACCTAATGGTCAATTCCATAGTAACTTTCGAAAACGCCTAATATAACAAATTGATACAGGTATACATGTTGACTACATTTATTTCTTTAATATTTTAATTTCCCATCAAAGAGGAGAAATACCATACTCGTTAATAAACTTCTTTTGAATAATACCAATCATAATCACAGTTTACCGTATTAAAAGAAAAAGTAATCTCAAATTTTTGCTTTATTGTCTCTTAATCAGTAAATCATTGTTCCGTATGGGATATTTCTATATAATGTTATTATATCGATCTCTATGTATTTTAAATACGAGGTCTTGATCTAGCAACAAGTGACTTATTAATCGAATACTAAAATGTTAATAAGTAGCTCTTCGATTAAATAAAATTTTGGAATGTATGTTGATATATATATAGAGGGCAACTAGTAAATTCAAAGATAATTACGATCTTTTAATGGATAGAATTAGCCCTAAAACTTGGTTATCACTTTTTAGACATGGTCGGGTAAAAATATTTTTTGTTATACCATTCGGTAACTACCGAATTGGGAACACGGTACTGAAAATTTTCATATAAATTAATCAAGCAATTTAACAAAAATAATGGTTTTGAATTTATTATTAAATACGAAGGTATGTTTGTATCATATTTAATAATTCATAGCATTAAATGATTATAACGAGCCCTGGAGGCTCTATTATTTATAAACCCAGCTCTTCGATTTATCTGTTCATGAGAAGGAAAATTAACACAGATGATTAACAAATGCTTGAATTACGATTTCGTGCAATAAACATAATACTAACAAATTAGTCCATTAAATTGAAGATGTATAATAAAACTATAAACTGATTAAACTTGTAATTCCATAGCTGCTTTTATTACACCAATTATTGCACTACTATGGATCTTCTCGTTACCTCCTTTGGAAATGCCGTACTCTATTTCTGATAATCCTTTTAACAATTCAATTCTGCTCTTCTGCTTTAACTCATACGTATTTAAGATTTCGATGAAACCTGAAATTAAATCAATTAAAGCTAATCCATTTGCTTTCTTAAACTTTTCAATTGTTAAATATGATGTAGTCCAGTCATCTTTAAGGATAGAGTTTAGCACTGTATCGATGTCCTTGGGGTGAGGTGCACCAATACAATTATATATAACATCTTCATCTATTACTTCATCTGGTTCACTCGAAGCTTTACAAGCTTGTAACACATTTAAAGCTCTTCTCATATCACCTTCTGATAACTTTAATAATGCCTTTTCTGCATTATCGGTGATTTTTAAGTCCTCTTTAATAATCACGTTCTTAATTCTTTCCTTTATGGCTTCTTGAGGAAGAGGATGGAATCTAAACCTGGTACATCTAGATATTAACGCTGGATTTAACTTGTGTGAGTAATTAGCTAAAATACAAAACCTGGTATTTTTGGTATACTTTTCAATGATTCTTCTCAATGAATTTTGAGCTACAGCTGTCATTGCATCCGCTTCATCTAGAATAATTAATTTAAAACCTTTACTAAATATTTGCATCGTAGAAGCAAAATTCTTTATTTGATTACGAACAACATCAATTCCTCTATCATCAGAAGCATTCAATTCCAAAACCATATTTTTATAAGTGGGTCCATAAATTTCCTTAGCTAAAGCTAATATTGTAGAAGTCTTACCAGTTCCTGGAGGTCCATAAAACAATAAATGTGGTAATTTTCCTTCGTGTACAAACTTCTTTACTGTATCGACTATCTCTTGTTGTCCATACACATCTTCAAGAGAATCTGGACGGTATTTCTCAACCCTAAAATGTTAGAATCATTTTCAATGAATGAAGTGGAATATAAAACGTACCAAGGTAAGTTGTCTGTCGAATTAGAACTATTAGAATTCATATTTTACGATGATCTATAACTATATAAGTCTGAATTAAGTGATTTATTCTAGTAACGCGTTAAATATTTTTTATATACACTACACCATCTTAATCATTAACATACAAAAAGCCATTAACCACCAATTAATAAGATTCCTAATTGCCCAACTTTTCTTTATAACAGCAGCATTTCCTACATAATTACAAGTAGGCACATCTTCATAATTGTCCCAGTAATAAGATAATTTAATCGACTCATTGTGTGTAGGACACATAAAGTTGAAATCTGCGGGGCATGTCCTTACAATCGCTTGACAAACATTCACACAGGGTAAAATTTCATAATATGAGAATTGTGGTTCGATAATTTCATTTATAAAATCACTTCTAGACTCTCCTACTTGTCTTTCTTTGTATCCAGTGTGATTTCTCGTGGAACATCTCGGTATAGAAACAGAACACAACCAACTTTTGTATGCAGAAGCACAGTCACCACAAGTAGATAAGGTGGAATATACAGCATCATCCGTTTCATCACAAGCTATTTGTTGTAATGCTTTCGAAAAATTTGCATAAATATCACTAACGTGGTCATCGTACAATGTTATCAATTCCTTCTTAGATAGATTACCGTTAGAAGGCACAGAATACGCCACAGAATCACAGAATTCTAAATCATAAATCAATTCACAAGGTCCTTCCAGCATTGTCTCAAATTCAAGGGGTCGATACACCACACCACCAAAGTCAGACCCATCGAAATTTGATAGTAGATAAGCAATATATTTAGTAGAACTATTTAGCCCCGAGACATAAAATTGTTGGTGAATTCCTCCACCTCTCTCAGTATAATTAGTATGAATATTATTCTGGAGATTTAGTGCAGGGCCCTTTTTGATGGCACACCAACTATACTGTAATTTTGCAAAATAATCTTTATATTCATATGGATAAATGAATAACGAAAATTGAGAAATATTGACATTGATTGTTTCTAAATCAACCCCTGAGTTAATCGTTAAATTACCTGTAATGAATAGTGCAGAATTAGCATCTGTATCGACTACAGAGAGCCATGATCTATTATCCCACTGGAAAACTAAATCATTCTGTGATACACCAATTTCATATGACCATATTTCAGATGTGTTTAATATTTGTGGTGCTCGAACAGCAATGTATAAAATTGAATCTGCATTTTCAGATTTAGATAGAACAGGAACTTCCTCCAATACTTCAAAGTAACCATTCTCAAATATGACCATTTGACCAATCTCAAAATTATTAAACATTGACGAGTTAAATGAATAATAAACAGCTAAACTAGTTAGATTATCATTCAAATCACTAGGCTCATTACAAATGTTTCCCGTTATAAAAATTAAAAGTTCATAATTTTCCCCTACACCAGTAGAAGTATTAACACTGAAAGAGTATAGCTGAAGCTGAGAGCTTGTAATATCATTTTGTATTGGGGTGAATTCCTCTAACCCTTTCGAATTATCAGACAGTCTGAGCTTGAGAGACGTTAGATCAACAGGAATTTCTTCATCAAATACATATCCCAAATCTAAGAATTCTGCTTGTATTATTTGAATCAAAAATAAGACTATAATAATACAGAATTTCATTTATTACTCATGTCTCTTATCAATAGACAAACATAATCTTTACTAATATTTTCTATTCTTTTGATCTTGTACAGTACACGACTTTATTTAATCTACTCACTATCTATTTAAAGAGCCTCCAGAATTTCTTCCTCCTTCCCTTAGAAGAATCAGGCTTCTCTTCTTGTACTTGGCTTGATGGGTGAATATTCGTAATCTCCGGTTGTGATTTTGTTGCACTTAATTTTGGTCTGTTAGACAGACTATCTATTTCATGAGATAAAGACTTTTTCAACGTTTTCGACTTAATAAATTTAGATTTAGACAGTCCCTTCGGTTCTTCTTCTACATTTTTAACTGGCTTCTCCAAGTCGGCAAACTTAAGTGCCAGTTTCTTAGGAGGTGTTTCTGATGGCGGCGGGGTAGTTGAATTAATCTCAATTTTTGGAATATTGCCTGTACTTTTCAATTTTTTCTTCAAATCTTTATACGATATTGTATTTAGTGGAGGGCTCGGTTTTGGTTTCCCTTCCACTGGGCCCAATAACGACTTTGTTTTGTATGGAACAACACCAAATATATTGGAACCAGTAATAGCTCTAGCAAGTTTTGCACCATTACCTCTAAAATCTGGATCTATAGAACGAAGCTCTTGACATAATTCAGCACTTTTATCGGAAACTAATTTTGCTATGTTAGAGAAGTAATGTTCATCCATGGGTTCCTGTGACAAATCTTTTAGATTTCTTTTTAGGTCCTTTCTATAGTTGACATAAAGTTCAGTGATTTCAATAAAGGAAGAATATGACTCGCCAGATGATACACTTGCTTCTGATGTTGCAGAAGAAATGGACTGTGAGTCAAAGTCATTGTCTGACTTGAGGACAGGTACAAAAGATTCTGATTGTAATCTAGTAAAAAATTCATTGGGGGTTGACTTGATACCAGTTTTATCTTTTTTTATTTTGCTTTGTAAATCAAATTCAAATTCATTCATATTCATAGCTGGAACAACTATAACTGGAAGAGGAAAATTCTTGACGAGTCTATCAATTAATCTTGAAGAGGTCCAAGACTTCAATGGAGCACCAACTGATTGATTTGGCTTAGTACCAAGACAAACTAAATTTGGTTGATACAATTTGTACATATCTTTTAAGACAGACTTGCAATCACCTACCGCAAGTTCGACAGTGACCTTCGTAATTTTTTTTAAGTCTATAACCTGAAGAACATATTTCATAATATTCTGAGCAATTTGTATTGCATAATCTGGCTTAGACCGATTCTTAAATCTTGCTTCAGGTGTTCCTTTCTTAGCTGGTGAAAGATAAGAGAATGACCGCCTTCTTGGGGTCATATTTGAAGTCATGGAAGAAACTATAACAACTCTATCACCATGTTCTATGAATTTATTGAAAATCCAGTCAAGTGCTACCCATGTATGCTTCCTAGCAGATATGTATATAAGAATTACTCTCCCACGTACTATTGGCTTCATTACCTTTTTACCTTGCTCAGTTTCTATTTGCAATTTGCCTTGATATAATTTTTCAAAATCTGGATGAGCCTTAGTAAATGTACATCCTCTATGTGTAATAATAGGAGTTGTAGGATATATTAATTGGTTCTTTCTGTTCATTTTGCTATTCAAAAATAGGCTATTGTTCTCATAAGGGGTTCTAAACATGCCCGACGGCGAAGGAGAATGAAGCGGAGATCTGTGATTCGGAGAAGGTGACCTCGTCAAATCTCTACCTCTATTTCGTTCATATGACCCGAAATTATAATCATTGAGTCCATCATCATCACTATCATCACTATCTTGATCATATTGTAAATTTATCGTATCAAAAGATACTCTTTTTGCAAATAAATCATCTTTACGCTTTATGGGATATCTAATATATCTATAATCATCTGTCAGATGATGTTGAAGATAATATAATAGTTCATCGGGAGTTGCTTCAACTTTGGGCTTCAGTTCCGAAATTGTATTCATTACGTCCCCAGTTTTATTGCTACTCCCTTCCTTATCATTTGATAAAGGCTGTAATATCTTAGACATGTTTAGAGGTAGTTATTTCCCATCAATAGTGGCCAGTTAATGTAATATTATTTTACACTAGCAGGATTAAAATTCAAGGCGATATTAGTTCCCTTTAAATGAAATAGTGCTGATTCGAACTCTTGTCTGTTCTGTATAGTGCTCGGACCACCAAAAAATAAATTTAGATTGGCACAAAACCAAGGGACATATAACTCCTTTGTACTTGAAGTTCTACAGAGAGGTAATATTGTAATATATATATTTAGTATATGCTTTAGTTTAAGATTTGAGTAGTAATAAAGAAGTTTTTTTAAAAAATTCTATGCGTTATGAGCTCCATTGTGTCTCTTATTATATAAAATGGCTTGTTTTCTAACATACGATATTGTTCCGCATCCAATTATCAATGTAAGAATTACCAACACTAAATTAATTGGGGTTGGGTTCATGTCAAACTTAGTGTGAGTTAATTTATCAAGGATAGATTGTCCAAAATTAAATACCCCTGAGATACAAATTATGGAACCATAAACTGTTCCGAAAGTATCAAAACCAAATACTTTAGCACAAAAATCAGATACTGCAGTATAGAAAAGAGGTCTGTAAACAACAAACAAACTTACGTTAAGGATACCAGCGACAAAAGAACCAAAAATTCCTAAAACACCAATTAGAATTGATACAATTAACAAAACAATCAAAACTGTAATAGTGGAACAGGTATCTAAAAATAACCCAACAAATGGAACTGAAATAACACCACCTAATGGTAATGCGGCATCAAAAAATTTGTTCAATTTATCAGCTTTATCGACTGAATGGAATAAGTAGGTATATTGAGTATTAATAGTTGCAACAAAATAATTCAACCTAAGCATTTGAATTGTAGCAAATGCACACATCAAATAAAACCATGGGGTTTTAATCTGATATTCTGCAGAGTAGCCATGCAAGATTCCAAAAATACCACCTGATTGTTTAATCAAAACTTCTTCACCTTCATCAACATAAGGCTGTTTCAAAGCATCACCAATTGAATCTCTTCTGCGTGGTCTTGAGCTTTGTTCTGCTAATAACGGTGCCTCTTCCTCGTGTACTTCTATAGCATCATTCGAACACATATCTGAATCAGTCTTGTAGCTTTCGGTGGGCATAATAAATATCTGTGCTAAAGTAATGAATATTGGTACTACCAAGTAGAGCTTGAAAAACCTATCAATGGTAAAGGAACCGAGAGATTTCTTGTAGATGATACTATAGATAAGGAAAACGGCGGAGGATGCATCAAAAGCACCTGTAAGTAAAGCCAAAACAGTTCCACTCTTCTTAGGAAACGAGTTTGACAATTGAAACGAAGAAATGTACGAAAATGGACCACCTAAAGCCATAGATGCGTAACCCAAAATATAGGGATCGATGAAAGTGTGTTCTAATTGTTTGGCAAAGATAAATATAAAGCATCCCAAATACAAGAAAAAAGCACCCACTAAACCACAAAATTTAGGCCCGTATATGTCAAGTGACCTACCGATTATCAAAGCAGATACATTAGTCACAACAGCACCAACTGTGAACATAAGGTTCAACTTCAAGTCTTGAGCAGTACACTTGGCAACGTTGGACTCTTCTTCAATAGCAAAAGCTCCCTTTAAAAGTTGTATAGTAAGGGAAGAATAGCTATCAGAAATGCTTTCTTCGCCCAATGGGTCTGAAGATACATCACAAAGAGATTCATAGACGTGTTCTTTCACTAATATAGGTTTCAAAGCAGCAAATCCAAATATGGGTCCACCAGCGAAAAGGCACCACACTATGGCACAAATGCATTGTGCTAAACGTAGTTTATGAGGTACTTCATAGGAATACATATTATATGTCTATTTGAATTTTTTTTAATATGAGATTGTCGTTGAGATATCCTATCCTAATATATAAGACATATGGGAATAGATAAGAAAACTAAATTTTTTAAATATAACCGGAATTAAATGTATCGCGGTTCTTTCTAACCGACGACTCTCGACAAAACAGGCTCTCAATAGGCTCACCTTGATTTATAACACATGAAAGTACAACACAGGTTAATACCTCTATTCCGATTCAAAGAAGTTAGAAAATGATGTTATTGTGCCGGTATTTTTATAAAAAAATTGGCTACAAAATATACTTTCATTAATTAGAACTCATCTCAGAGTGTATAATATCTTTGTGTCTTTATTTTTTAAGTAAGTGAAGCAATTGATAACAATCCTCAACACCCAAAAATAAAGGGATTTACCCTGTTTCAGTCTTAAGTTTATCAATAGTTTACTATTGCTTTATTGGTCAAAATATTATATAGGATTGGGGAATTCAGTAGGCCCTGTTACATTTCTGCTACAACCATATAATGGTCTATCAAAAGAAGAATCAATAATAATCAACTTGGATTCAAAAGAAACTAAATAGATCCGTAGTTTATGACAGAATAGTTTATAATTTAATGTAGCAATAGTATACGTCAACCATCTAATTGCATTCTCTATCATCAGATGGATTTTTTATACTTATATAAAGGATAAAAGTTTCGCAGATGCCGTATATGTACAATTAATTGCTGGTTCCCTAAGCGCATAGTCTCACATTTAGTTATATATATATAAAAAAAATTTCCTAGTATGTAAAATTAATTTATTACTGTATTAAAAAAACTAGAAATGGCTGAACTATCATCTCAAGGTAATAATGCTATTATCTATTTGACATATATATTCCTTTTGGCTACAGGTCTTTTCCTAGCATGGAAATATTCCAAGTCTTCGAATTTTTTATCAGCCAATGGTACACAAAGTGGTATTCCTTTATCATTAAATTTCATCGCATCAGGTATGTTATCTTTTTTACTTACAGCCTAAAGTATTTACTGGCTTTTGTCATTCCGTATGATATTTTCTAAATTATATGCAACTTAAACTTGCGGGTGCCTTTCTTCTTCTGAAATTAGAAGTAGAAAAGCTGAGAATAAACCGTCAGACTCGATCAAGTTAGCGCTTGCGTGAGGATAAAGTTGAGGTTGCAGTATCTAGGTGTTGAAGTAGATTTGAACTAAATACATTAGTATTAGTATTAAAATACTTATATATTGAATATCACTAGCAACCTAGGTGATGTTTGATATAACTAGTAAAATGGTAAATTATATTATTAATGGCAAAGGAATCTATACTGAACCCTTGAATTGACCTATTTCCAATAAAAGTAGATACTAACATACTTAGCTATGGGATGTGGTGTTTTAACAACTTACTCTCAAATTGCTAATATTTCTGGGTTGCATGGTCTTTTAGTCTATACTATTGCAGGTGCCATTCCAATCCTAGGATTTGCGGCATTAGGTCCAATTATTAGAAAAAAATGTCCTGATGGTTTCGTTATGACGGAATGGGTAAGAAAGAGATTCGGGATCGTTACTGCATTATACGTATCATTTTTTACATGCTTTACTATTTTCCTCTTCATGATTAGTGAGCTTGCGGCCGTTAGAACTGCTGTTGAAACCTTGACTGGATTAGACGCCTTAGGTGCAGTTATAGTCGAATGTGCAGTCACTAGTATTTATACTTCTTATGGTGGTTTCAGAGTCAGTTTTATAACTGATAATTTCCAAGGTGCAATTGTCGTTGTCTTAATGATAATTTGTGCTGCTGGAATGGGCTCTTATATTGAAATTGATACTTCTAAAGTAGGGGATGGTTTATTAAAAGCTAACAAGTTGGGTTGGGAATTAGTATACATTCTTCCAGTTGCTATTATCACTAATGATTGTTTCATGGCTGGTTTTTGGCTCAGAACATTCGCTAGTAAAAGTGATAAAGATTTATGGATTGGATGCTCAATTGCCACTTTTGTTACTTTTGCTATTTGTACATTGGTTGGAACTACAGGATTCTTAGCTGTGTGGTCAGGCGACTTGACCATCTCAGATGACGAAGGTTATAACGCCTTTTTCATCTTGTTGGCTAAAATGCCACGTTGGGTTGTTGCTTTTGTATTAATATTCACAATTGCTTTATCTACTTGTACATTTGATTCTTTGCAATCAGCTATGGTTTCGACTATCTCCAATGATGTCTTCCGTAACAAATTGCAATTGTACTGGATTAGAATATTGGTTATTGTTCTTATGGGTCCCGTCATTGCTTTAGCCGTTACTGTGGCAAATGACATATTGCAAATTTACTTGATTGCAGATTTAGTGTCCGCAGCCATTGTTCCAGCTTTATTCCTAGGTTTATGTGAAACTTATTTCTGGTACTTAAGAGGAGTGGATATTATGGTGGGTGGTTTAGGTAGTTTATTCTTTGTTTGGGTTTTTGGCTCTGTATATTATCATAGTTGCAAAGAAGGTGGAAAATTGTTATTAATATGGAACGGTATTTATAATCAAGATGACTGGGGTCCATTTGGTGCTTTCGTAATTGCTCCTTTTGGAGGAATGGTGTTAACAATGATTTCTGCTGCAGTGAGAATTACAATCCTATACATTTTATCAAAAACTCAAAATACTCCATTTACAGCTCTTGATAAGCCTGACTATGATGAGCAAGAATCATTAATTATTTCGGTACGTGAGTCTGATAGTGGTAAAAAAGATGGCGGTGATGATTGTTAAATAATAATCATATACTTAATTATAATTCATTTGTACGTTGTAAATAATTGTATTTTAATAATAATTGTATTTTAATATAAATTAATATTCATTTAGTAATCAGTATTAGATTTGTTTTTTCTTAAAAAAAAAAAAAAGATGCTCCACGGCAGGTTCGAACTGTCGACCTTCAGATGACACAATTTTTCAACTATGAGACTGACGCTCTGCCAACTGAGCTAGTGAAGCATTTCTTTACACAACAAATAATTGATTTTTTTAGCTGATTTCTTTAATCATGTATCCTGTGAGTTTTTTATTAGTTACCAAAGATTCTAATAAAATTTAATAAGAATGCTCTAAAATGCAAACTACAAATAAGCCAGGGAGAGTAGCTAAAGATAAGGATCATAAGAATAAATATGAGCATAGAGATGGAGCAACTTTAGAGAAACTTGACGACAGTGTGCTATTGGTAAATAAACTAAAATCTGAATTAAAAGAAAATTTTAATCTAGACAATAATACTGAGAATAAAGTTCATAATTACTCGATAACCAACAATAATGAACTAGGAAGTAATGACTTGAATGATACTAATAAAGATAAGAGTGAGAAACCTAAAGGCTATGAAGAAGTAGCCTCCGATGATGATGAGACAAACGAAACAGACTGGCTTGCAGCATCAGAATATTATAAATCCAAAGATGTTAAAAGTTTAAGGCAATATGAATTAGCTTGTGATAGGGTAAAGCAATTCTATGAGGAGCAACATGAGAAGCAAACAGTAGCATATAATATACAAGCAAGAATTAACTTTAAAACTAAAACAAGAGCTAGAATGACGATTTGGGAAGGGTTGGAGAAGTTAAATAAGTTGTTAGATGAATCCGATCCTGATACAGCTCTATCTCAGATCGATCATGCATTGCGAACCGCTGAAGCTATCAGAAGAGATAACAAGCCTAGGTGGTTTCAATTGGTTGGCTTGATTCATGATCTTGGAAAATTGCTTTATTTTTTTGACTCAAAAGGACAATGGGACGTTGTTGGAGACACATTTCCAGTGGGATGTAAATTTCTGAAAAAGATCATTTTTCCTGAATTCTTCAAAAAGAATCCTGATTTTTTCAATCCACTATATAATACTAGATATGGAATATATTCCAAGAATTGTGGATTGGATAATGTTATGTTGAGTTGG
The DNA here is from genome assembly GCA_030563145.1 of Schwanniomyces polymorphus var. africanus. Classification (NCBI taxonomy): domain Eukaryota; kingdom Fungi; phylum Ascomycota; class Pichiomycetes; order Serinales; family Debaryomycetaceae; genus Schwanniomyces; species Schwanniomyces polymorphus. The sequence continues at coordinate 93,760 of JAKUBG010000027.1, forward strand.
GGACATGACGAATACATGTATCATATTGCAAAGGCAAACTCAACATTGCCTGTAGAAGCATTGGCAATGATTAGGTATCACTCTTTTTATCCATGGCATCTGGAGTATGCCTATAGCTACTTGATGGATGATCACGATACGGAAATGTTAAAAGCTGTGAAAGCTTTCAATCAATATGATCTTTATTCAAAATTAGACGTATCTTATGATAAAGAAGAATTAAAGTCTTATTATATTGACCTTATTGATGAATTCTTCCCTGATAAGCTAATTGATTTTTAGTGTTAGGGAATAGTAAGTTAATATAATGTATCTAATTGATATAAATCTATATATAATTGTATGCTAATTGATGTTAATGCAGAAATAAAGTGTTTTATAACGTGGAGAGTCAACTATTCAAATAAATATGCTGCTCCAAAATATTGTTCAATACCGTATGGTCCTGGAACCTTCCAGAAATCATCGAATGTGGTAAGTATGGTTATTTGGCCATTTGTGCTTTCTAAAATAGATTCGATAGCAATTTTTTGGTTAGGCTTTGAAGGTATGTTTAAACCATTAACGTCCCCTGCTGAAGGGTAGCCAGTTTCAGTGATTACTGCCTTTTTTGATCCACATACATTTTCAACTATTTTAACTTGGCCAAGGACAAATTCACCTGCTTGAGATGCATTTACATATTGGTCAAAATATGAGTGAGCATTGACACCAACAAATGAGATATCAGAGTCTGCGCATAACGAAGGATTAGAGACGAATGAGGATGCAGGTTCTGAAGTGGTTATTTCACCAGAATATCCGGCGTTGTTTAAGCTAGATTTTACTGATGAGATCTTTGAGATAAGGTCGGATGCAGAAACAAAACCATCACTAATAGCCTCGTTACCAACGGTGATGTATTCAAAAACATCCCATCCACTTTGTTGTCCATAAGAAACAAGGTCAGAAACAGCATCATCAATAGAATCAATACCAGCAGATGAGAACCAAAGTCCTTGATTAACAGAAATTCCTTTCTGTTTACAATAAGGCAAAATAGTGGAGAAAGTTCCGCAATCGGTACCATATAATCTTATCTTACTGATTCCTAATGAAAAAATATAATCTAAATCAGATTGAATGGTTGAGGTGTCTTTACACGTTCCTGAAGAAGTATATGGAGAATATACAATTGCATCTGGTGCTGAAAGAGATCCTGTGACGTATCCTGTAGAATCACTATCTGTGTTTGTAGAAGTATTGGAATCAGTAGTTGAAGTTGGTGTTTGTTCGGTGGTAGGATCTTGAGTTGCTTCAGTGGTTGGAACTTGTGCAGCTTCAGTGGTAGGAGCTTGTGTTTCTTCAGTGGTAGGAGCTTGAGTTTCTTCAGTGGTAGGAGCTTGAGTGGCTTCAGTGGTAGGAGCTTGAGTGGCTTCAGTGGTTGGAGCTTGTGTTTCTTCAGTGGTAGGAGCTTGTGTTTCTTCAGTGGTAGGAGCTTGAGTGGCTTCAGTGGTAGGAACTTGTGCTGCTTCGGTAGTAGGAGATTGAGTGGCTTCAGCTGGAGCTTCAGTATTCTGAGGGTCCACTTGCTTTTGCTGAAGATAAGATGTAAAAGTGGTTGGAGCTGCTGCTGCTTGGTCTGTTAAAGTGAATGTGTAAGTTACCCCATTTGAGATAAAGATTTCCACAGGTGGTAAATAGACTGTTGTAGTACCAGTGGTAACTGTTTGTGTATTAGTGACGGCATCAGCAGTATGATATCTTGTAATAACTCTTGGTAATGGAGCACCTATTACTTGGTTCAACAAGTAAAGGAAGAAAAATATTATGTTCAACATAGTAAAGATAGTATCTAGTTAGATTAAAGAATGTGTTTATAATGTGTTTATAATGTGTTTAACAAAAGAAAAATAAGACTTCAATGCATACATATATATATATTCATGTTGATCTCTACATTGCTGGTCCATATATTAACTTTGCAACATATTCTATATCGAACATGGTGTTAGCCATCCTAATTAGGACGCAGCCAGCATAAAATGCGACACTTACTTACTCGATATGGATGCAGAACAAGTCCTGTACTAAAAACAGGATGCAAGATTCCAGATCGCGAATGATTATATCCTAATTAGGAAAGTGTCACCAGCGAAAGAAGAATGTTTTCAACATCAACTTAGACTGCTAGCAATTTTGATCTAGGTAATGAGCAAGTAGAAAAAAAATACCAAGCAAGAACAATGAGGTTAGCATGGCTTTTTTATATATAGATAGCTGGAAAAAACCAAATATATCGTGCTGGTAAAGACACTAAATAGGGTATTCAAATTAAATGTTACCAGTTAAATATAGATGAGCAAAATGAAAGCTAGTTGACAAAAGAAATCACCAATTAATATTAAATAATAGAATTTGAATTTGAGAGTGTCTTATTATGTTAAATTAGTTTTCGTATAGAGCCTATAAACTTAATTTCAATATTAGAGGAATATTGAAATAGAGGAATGCGGAAACTTCTAATGGGTAGCAAGCAGCCAGATCATTGAAATTTATTTGAAGGTAATCCTTCTTAATTGTCCAATATGCTAAAAATAGCATCAAGCTTCTCATCTGAAACCACCTTGTATTTATTCAAATATCTTAATAATGATTTGATCAACTGAAGGATTTGTGAAATCGATAAATTGATAACCGCAAGTTGTAGGATTTGGGCAATGCTAACATTATGGACAGAAATAAAAGTGTGGTAGTATAAGTAACTAAAGGATCCCATTAAGAATTGACAGTCCATTCTGTCTGTAATACCTCCATGACCTGGAATAGTATCACCAAAGTCTTTAATACCAAATGCTCTCTTTAAACCACTTGCAAAGAAACCTCCAAAAGGAGCAATCAAAGAAGCAAAAGTAGCTAAGTTTGCAGCATGAAAATATATTGGCTTAATGAAAATTGCTTTGATATTTAAAATCTCAGCCACATTTTGTGGAAGTGCATAAAATTGTTCAATAAAAACAGGGTTTGGTTCACATTGTGGGAAGTTATAGATGTTTGTGGATAGGGAACGGGCAGGGCAGATCAAATACTCGGATTTGCTCAATACAACGGAAAAGAGAATAGCAGCAAACCCAGTACAGATCCATGCACCAAGGAAACCTTCGACAGTCTTCTTAGGCGATATTTCAATTAATTGAGTTCTTCCAAACGTAATTCCACACAAGTAGGCAAAAATATCATTTACTATGACCAATGAACTAGGCAAGACTAACCAAATAATACCCTGTAAAATATTATCAATTATTAAATGGGACTGGAAAACTACTAATAATAATGTCATGTGAGTAACACATAATTGACCAAATTGAAACTTGTAGAACCCCTTTTTTAAAGTAAAAACAAAAAATATGAACCCAGCGATGAATAAACTGTAACTTATTATTTTATGATTTAAGACCATGATAGTCAAAATGCGATTGGTATAAACTGTTTCCTCAAAAAGCTCCAAAAAACTTTCGATCTCCAAATAATATAATGTAGCAAATAAGAAGTACCAATTTAACGATCTGTTGTATGGAATATTTTTGTCTCTAGCTGGTTCGGATGTTAATGAAATAAGCTCTTTAAATGTTAATGTTTCAAAAAGTATAACTAGTCCAATCAACGGCAAGTGGCCTGCCATGACTACAATCAAGAAGATTGCAATTAATACAAGAGTCCATATTGTTCTGGTTATAAATGCTTGCTTTTTCTTCTCCAGCTCGCTACCACTCACTTTACCCAGTGTATCCGATTGTTTTTTTCCATTAGTGGTTACTTTCACTGTTGCTCCTTTGTGGCTTTTAGAATCCCCCGGCATTTATATATACAATTATGAGGTAATTGGAAATATATTGAAAAGATCAGAACTGGTGATATGAAATATTTAGAGAATTGAGGATGAAATCTCAACAGTTTTCGTACACAAAATTAAAACGTGATAATATCACATGCGATTTGTTGGACCATACACAAAACTAGGTTAGAAGTATACCTTAAGGAAATCAGCAAATATGGGGCCCCCACATTTTGGCTCGAATATATGCTATATTCACACTAATCAAGATAGTTAAGAAACATTAAGGGATACTTCAAAATAAAAATCGAAAATTAAACAAAATTATCTAAATAAGAAGTATGTGCTGCAATCCTGAATAGTAAGGGTATATAGAGGAATAATTTACCAAAAAATTTAGAATATTTAAAAAAACTCTATTAAAATTATACATACAGGTGAAAATGTTAATGTTGTACTGCAACATTTAAATTTTAGAGATTAATTATGATATCACAATAGCCTCTAAAGTAATTAAACATCTATTTTATTACTAGTGCTTCTTTTGGAGTTCTTGATATCCATTATATACATTATATACATTGCTACAAGGAGCAAAGATTGGCCAAGCAGAGAATTTTTTTGAGTTCCTTATTTGGTACGTAATGCAGGCTTAAAATGCTCTCATTGAAGTCATGTCTAGACTGCATCTATGCTATCTCGAATTGTTGCGGAATTCCAATGCGAAAGACAAAAACTTTACAGTTCAATGTAGAGGAGAAAAAGACACATCAGGTTAAGAGGCAATATATAGGGTTACTCGAAGATAAAAGCAAGCTTGTCGATAAAATCCTGTCAGAGAGAGAACATGTAAGAGAAGATATTGGAAAAAGAAAGAAAAGTCCATTTCCGGGTAACCTCTAGCAAAAAAGAAAAAAATGATTTTGTGTGACGTCCCTTCCGCAATAGTTAAGAAAGAAAATTGATGCTATATATAATACGCAAGATTCATTTAAGAAGAGAATCCTAGGTTTTTCCTATTTATGTCAACTATCCAAAACTTAAACGCGTTTGGTATGTAATTTAATCCTTATTAGGTTTGACCTATTCATGAATAACTAACTAATCTTTATAGACCCTTTCGCCGACAGTGGTGATTCTGAAGCTCAACCTACTAACTACATTCATATTCGTATCCAGCAACGTAATGGTAGAAAGACCTTAACTACTGTTCAAGGATTACCTCAAGAATATGACTTAAAGAAGATATTGAAAGTTTTGAAGAAGGATTTTGCCTGCAATGGTAATATCGTTAAAGATGAAGAATTAGGTGAAGTTATCCAATTACAAGGTGACCAAAGAGTTAAAGTTAGTGAATTTTTAACCACCCAATTAAACATGCCAAAGAAAAACATCAAGATCCATGGTTTCTAAAGAATTTCCCTCTTTTTGTATGATTATTATTATACCTCGAAGAGAGTTATTGCCTTTACTTTTCAGAAGTAGAAAAGGTTAAACTATGTCGAATCTAAAGCTGTTGTATATGTATAGTTTTTCTGTATTTAGTTGTATACCGGAGTACTTTTCTATTCATATATACTTAAGAATAATATGAAATTCATTAAATATTGAGCATCCATCTCTGCGAGTATTAAATGCGATTATACTAAATCACAAATTGATTTTAGTTTTAGTCTTTATATACGTAATTATTAAACCAAACTAATAATAATATGCCTGGAAATTTGAATCTTAAGAAGTCCTGGCATCCAGGCTTGATGAAAAACCAGAAAAAAATATGGGATGAAGAGCAAAATAAGTTAAATGAATTCAAGAAGATAAAACAAAGAAACGAAGAACTAAATGATGAAAAAGAGAAGTTGGAATTAATGAAGTTACAGTATGGTGAAGACCTCAAAGATCTACCTGCAGAGGAAAAACTAAAACTTAATAAATTAAATTGGATGTATGATGATCCAACAGTAAAGAATGAAGCTGGATTAAATGAGATGAGTGAAGAGTTTCTCTTAGGTAAAAGTCATGTAGAGAATATTTTAACTAGCAACAAGCCATTTTCAGTTTCAAATTCACGTGGAATAGAACAAGTACTTGACCTGGGAAAAGGCAAAACGATAGGTAAGCACTCATATGATGACCCTTTGAGTAAAATTAAAAGTGAACAGATGAAAATGAGATCTAAGTTAAAAGAATCCAGTAGTGTCAGTAGAGATCCTCATAGACACAGAGACAGTTCACATGGAATATCCAAACACAGATCGTCTCGTCGTTCTTCAAAGGAAAAGCATCATCCGTCAACACATCGCGATAGAGGCAAATCTTCCAATAGACATGACAAAGTACAAAGTGATCAACATGCATATAATGAAAGCAAAAGTCTGATCAAGCATGATAAAAGCCCATCTCCATATACAAACTATTAAAAGAAATAACTTTAATCTCTATAATATTTTCAAACTGAAATCGGCCATCATTTCAATAATATACTAAATAGTATATCAATATATATATATATATATATATATATTGATTTGGCTATACATATAGATGGGATTTAATAGGATTCTTATCCAGAGATATAATAGTGATTTCAGTTTATCCAAAGAGATATAATAGTGGTTTCTGTTTATCCAAATTATCTAAAATATGTGTTAATGGCATAATTTATTACTTGACTTTTTCTAGTTATCTATTTCTAAGTGGATATTGATCTTGTTTCTTGTTAAATAATTTTATTATTGAGCCACTGATTTCTCAAGAATCTCGTCAAAAATAACGCGGTTCGAAAAACTTGAAAAGAATATTAAAGATAGAGTATTTTTTCCTCCATTATTGAACGGTAGACTTGAGGATTCTTTATTTAGAATGTCAAAACCAAGATATTTAACAGATGCTGAAAGGTCTAAAATCTTGGAATTTCAAGATATGATCCATTACAGTCCAAGGTATAGTGATGATACACATGAATATAGACATGTTATCCTCCCCAAAAACATGTTAAAGGCAATACCGCAAGACTATTTCAACTCAGAAACAGGAACTTTGAGAATCCTCTTAGAAGAAGAATGGAGAGGTTTAGGCATTACCCAATCATTAGGATGGGAACATTACGAAACTCATGCTCCTGAGCCACACATATTGTTGTTCAAGAGAGCAATCAACTAAGACTAAAATGGGATCACTGGACATATAACTAAATTACACTTCTAATGAACGTTTAATTTATAATGCATAATATACGATAATATCTATAGAATAATTGTATCATCAATTGTAGATCTCTGTAATATAGGTAATTATAAATTGTTAGCTATTTTGATTTGTTTATTATTATGACTCCAATTGTAGCTAAGTAGTACCCTAACAAACAAGATTGTGGTCTTTAAATGTTACAATCTTTGTGATAAGTCAATTTAACCATCATCCTATAGATAAATATATTAGTGATACGCGTTAAAATTTTTACAGTTCTACATAATTTATATATACAACAAGAAGCAAATTAATCGTCTTAATACTATGATATGACTGATCAATTAGTATCTTCAACTGATTTGAAGGCGTTTATTGATGATATTGAAAGGAGCATTGACAAAGATGATAGCTCAGATTACAAAAAGATTGTATTATATCTATTCAATTTTACCAATAGTTCTATTCTCAACAAGAAAACTGAGCTTTTAGGTAAGTTATTAGATACAATCTTATTAGTCTTTGATAAAAAGAGGTTTTTGTTGGATTCTCAACTCAGTCATGGAGATATAAAGTCGATATATGGTTCAGTAATACCGAATCAGGATATGTTGTTCTATGAATGGTCCCTATTCTTCTGTTTATTTCACATTCAAGATCATAATTTAAGTATATTGGTTATAAATGATTTAAAACTACATATTATCAACACAATTACTTTGGTTTCCCTGAAACTAAATAATTTTAAATTTACTTTAAGAATCAGAACCTTGTTAATCAAATTCTTCGAAGATAACCTTACATTTCTCTTTGGTAACTTTAATACAAAGAGTTCATTGGTTCTTTCAAAATTATTTGTAAATGTGCATTTATTTTCCATTTTGAATGATTATGGAGTATATCATAAGTTAAATCTTTTCAATTATGAACTAAAATTTGAAAGCTTTACAAGAAAGCTATGGTTTCTATTATGCGAAATAAGGTTTGAAAATATGCTTAATGTTATCAATGATCTTAAAGCGATTTGTATATTAAATTTAACCAATCATATTTGTTTAGACAAAGCTGTCAAATGGGATCATATTTGTTTATTATTAGGATGGAACATAGAACATATTAGAAATTATGAAACTACTAACCAGAATTTAGATAAAACAGTTACCATCTCCATTATTAAGCTATTTAAGTTTTGTGTTGAGCATGATATAACAGAAACTTTCATGAGCTATTTAAACTTTAAGCATTTTTTCAAGAATATTGCCAACAGCTTGCCTACTGATTTAATCAAGACCTTGCATCTAATTAATTTTTACTATCATTTGAATATAGGGGACTATAATGTTATGAATTCTTATCAGATATCTGCTAAGAGTCAGTATATATCAGCAGAATTTTCTGATTATGAATTAGAATCTATTAGACTGGAACTAAAAAAGATTTTCTATTCTAACAACAATGATACAGTTTTTGAATTATTAAGTTTTATTACTGGATCGCATAATAATCTTCAGAAGATTCCTGAATTTAATTATTCACAATGGCTCAATAACGTTAAATTACTATTAAAGGAAGATACAAACTCAGTACGGAAATTAGAAAATTACTCATTATATACCTTAACCACTGCTTTGGGATATTTTCCGTGTTTATTAAATGGTGATTTTAACTTCAAGGTAGGTGAATGTTCAAAATGTGGCAATAGCCCTTCAAGTAAACAAATATATAATCATATTTTGCCTGAAAGGAAGCTGGTGTTCGATTCTAATTTAATGACAACGTACTATAATGATATAATATGTGGCTATTTCCTTAAGGAGAATAGTGAAACCCTAGAGAATGATGAATTGTTGTGTAGTAATTACCTACTAGCAGTTGCTAGATTATTTTCAAGTTTTAATCCACCAAAAAATAACCTAGAAAATGATATGTTATTTAAATTTTTAATGAAGCTATTATCTACGAATAATAACAGAGATATTCGTATTCTTTGTACTAGAATAATTCCATTATATTTGATTCAACCCAAAGATAAATTACTAGACATGAATTTTAAATTAATTTTTAAATATATCAACTCGATAAGTTTTTCTATGGATAGTAGGAGACATTTTGGTGAATCAACTATAAAAGCATTAGTCGAATTAGCTATCATTTCTAATGGTGAATGGTTATGTGTTCTCTTCATTAAACTTATTGACTTATTTGGCGAAGATAATGAGCAACATGTTAACTATGTCCACAATGGTTTTTTGTGTATTGCTTCTGCAAAGACTCTTACTCCTTATAAACTACTTTCTCCATTTTTACCTAGCATTGCTGAAAGAATTATTAAAAAACCTAAAATGTTTTCTAAAATCACAGATTTATTAGGAATAAGTAAAAAGTACTTTTTGTACCGAACAAAAGATTATACAACACCAAGATTCCTTGAGTATTATAAATACGATTTCATCCAGGAGATTGCAGATGCTTCAAATATTTCAAAATGGAAACTTATTGCCAAAAATTTATCACGAATTATAGCAACTTATTTGCTAAAGGATGACACCATAAATGAAGAGTATATCATTAATGTTTTAAGTAATGTTAGTCCAGAATATAAATCTATATCCATGAATGAGTTGATTTCCAATGTCGGAGAGTTAACCTGGTTTGTGTTACTACAAATTCAAATTAATGAAGAGAACAACAATTTTATGAACAAAGAGAGAATATATAATGCATTAAATTATATTGCCAAAGTTAGCGTGAATCAAAAAGGAATAAAAATATCTAAAAATTCAAATAAATTTGATTATATTAAGTATTTATTGGGTGAGCATGTATTGGAACTTGTACAAAGATTTAGTGAAAACATACATCAGATCAAGGGTAATAAACCATTTTTAGAAAAGGTAGGCTCATTAAGGGCAATACAGTTTTTAATAGAGGAAAATATTGAATCCGTAACAACTGCATTGGGACAAATATCAACATGCTTACAAGCATCAGTGGAGAATTCAGATTTTGAACTTCTTGCATTGAACTGTTGGTATAGCTTAGTCAAAAACCTCCCTTCAGAGCATTTGCTCTCCTTAATCGATATTGTTATTTCTCTAGTTTTTCAGAAATTTAAGATTTTACAGAATTCATCTAAGGAAATAGCTATTGAAATATTGAAGAGAATTTTTAAAGAAATTCATGATAAACATAACAAATATTCGTTATATTTTCTTTCTATTCCTTTTATTGAGAATATTCAGGATTATAACCCAATTAGTGATTTTAAGATTATGAAACCGGCATCAAGATTAAATTATTTTCAAGAATTTACTAGGCGTCTTAAAACAAGTAACAAATATGTGGTTCAGCAAGCTTTGGATGACTTGATAAACTATACTTCTAACTACCAATTAAACTGTCAAAATGAGTATTTTAAAGATCCTTCTTTGGAGAATCATGTAAGTGAACTAGTGAAGACATTATTGGATACCTCAGCGAAATTCGTAGACAAGAGTGAACATATATGTACCAGCTGTGCGAAAGTATTGTCTATTATTGGAGCTTTAGATACAAACAGATTTAGTTTCAAATCCATCAAGAAGCAATTAATAGTGGTAAATGACTTCTTAGACTATAAAGAAAACTGCGAATTTTTGGTTGATTTTATTGAAAATAAAGTTATTAAGATATTTTGGGCTTCTAATGACCCTGTCAAACAGTTGTTTTCTGCATATTCAATGCAAAAGTTTTTACAGGTAATGAAACTTGATTCAACCGTATTGACTTCTGATAGTCTGAAGCATTCGATAGAAATTTGGAATATGTTCAGTGAAATTGCAAAATCAACATTGGCGCCCTTACTTTCTTCAAAGTACATTTCCCCTGTACCAAAGTACGAACCCCTTGTCTTTCCGTACTATAAGTCAAATATGAAATATGAAAATTGGTTAATTAATCTAACATCTAACTTATTGAAAAGGCCATTATTGAGTGTATTTGAAAAGAACAATTATGAGAATACTTCTAAAGAAGTTATATTCAGAACATGTGTGATGTTGATTAGAGATCAAGATATCTCATTATGCCAATATCTATTAAAATATGTGTCACTTAGTCATGTAGTTAATGGCAATCCCGAGATTTTAAGTGATATTAAAGTTGAATTTTTGGAAATATTGTATATGGATCTGAATAATCTCTCACTTGATCAGTTTGAACTGCTTAAAAAATGTTATCAAAGTATATTTGAAGTTCTTGATTATTTCAATGAATGGGTATCTTCAGCAAGCCAATATCTTAACGATTTCAATATGAACAAACAAGAAAGTTTTCGATTGAAAAAAAATATTGAATATGCTAATTCGTTCCTTGAAAGTATTCCCATGAATTTGATAGCTACCAAATCAGCAGAATGTGATTCTTATGAAAGAACAATTCTCTATCTTGAAAAATGTTACAGAGATGGTAGAGTAGGTGAAAATTACAAAGTTGATAATTTAAGTATAGTAACTACCTTACAAAGGATGTATTCTAACATCAATGATTTTGATGCTTTAAGTGGTGTATTGAAGAAATTCTCTACTAATAATTTGCAAGAAAAACTTTCCACTTTTCAATATAATGGTAATTGGTCATTAGCTCAAGAGTCGTTTCATGTTTTAAGCGAAGTTGCGCCTGACCAAAAGGCTAAAATTGATAGTAACACTAAGCTTTTAGAATCATTAAGCAATCATGGGCTCTATGAAGAAGTATTATCTAATTTAGCTACTAAAGTTGATTTAAATTGTTTGAGTGAAATTCCATTAGAATGGTCTAGTCTTGGGCTTCTGGCCTCTATTGTGTCAAGTGATCTTCTTCAAATCAATAAATGGTTATTTATTACTAACTCAATAGGTAAGCCGAAAGGTTTTGAATTCTTAATTAATTATCATTTGGCGAAGAGTTTGACTTTCTTACAGGTTGGTGAAAATGAAAACTTTATGAAATGTATCAATAATATCTATCAAATTGTTGGAAAATCACTCACACCATCTTTGTCATCGAGTTTTTCAAGGAATTCTTACTTAATGAATATGTTGCATATTGTCTATGACTACTCTTTGATTGCCCTAGCATTTTTCAAAAACGATGAAGCATTGAAAAAGGACAATGACCTAATTATTAAATCACGATTGCGTAATATAAATCAAGAATTCGATACGCAATGGAATGTCTTATCTATTCATAAAGTTGCTAATATGGTTACTAAAGATATCGAAAAGGTTTCTGATATTTTACTTGATTGCTCCAAGTTGGCTAGGATTAACAGCCGATTTGATATGTCCATAAAATCAATCATGAAAGCGATGGCTTTGGATGATCAGGAGGCAAATATAGAATATTCGGATTTGCTTTGGGCAGAAGGAAAACAAACTGAGGCAATTAAATCTCTTTCTCAGATTATTTTAGACGATAGTTTTAAAAGCAAAAAGAAAAGAGCTCAAGCTCAGTTAAAGTACGCTGAGTGGTTGGATCATTCTAACCATAGTTCATCTGCAACTACTATTGCAGAATATACGAAAGTTTTCAAAGTCGAAAGTGCATGGGAAAAGCCATATTATGCACTAGGTAAGTATTACAGTAAAATTATGGAGTCGAAAAGTGATTTGACTGGTTATTATGAGCATCAAATCATAAGGCATTTCTTGAAAGCATTAGCTCTTGGTAATACGTACATTTTTGAAGCATTGCCAAAGTTAATTACCATTTGGCTTGATTTTGCACAAAGAAAGGATAGAAGCCGGGAAGCAGAAAGAAAACTAAATCAAATTATCTTCGATATTGAGAAATATGTAGATAATATCCAAGTCTATGTTTGGTATACTGCATTAACTCAGATATTATCTAGAATAGTACATAACCATTCACTGTCTTCTAAAATCTTAAGTATTGTTGTTTCAAAAATCATAATTACTTACCCTAGACATGCTCTTTGGTATGTTTTGTCACATTTGAATTCAAATGAATCAATCAGAAGGGAAAGAATAAGTACTATATTGAAAAATGCACAATCTAAAGATGAAAATCTTTCTTCCATGATCTTAAAGGCTAAAGATTTATTCCAGAGTTTAATCAAGATCGCAAATTTTAAAATTCCAAAGAAATCAACGAAAAAGATGTCCTTAAGTGCCGATTTCAAAGTATCTAATCTCGTGAACCCTTATAACGCGTTAGTTATACCAGTTCGGTCAAATCTTGAAATCAGATTACCTGCGAGTGGCTCTAATAAATTTAATGCATTTCCTCGATCATCATCTATTACTTTTGATGGGTTTGATGATACTGTTAACATCTTCCACTCTTTACAAATGCCACGGCAGGTTACTATAAGAGGGACAGATTATCGGGCATATCGACTTATGATAAAGAAGGATGATACTAGAAAAGATGCAAAGGTAGTTGAATTTACTACTATGATTAACAGGCTCTTAATTTCTAGTACGGAAGCTAGAAAAAGAAGTTTGTCCATTGCTAATTATTCGGTTATACCTTTGGCTGAAAATATGGGTGTAATAGAATTTGTTCATAACGTTGCTACTATGAAAAGCGTCATCTATGATCAGCGTAAGAGGATGGGACAGGTTGTGAATGAACGTAAAATATTTATGAAACTTGACGAAGCACAAAAATCTACAAAAAAGACAAGAAGTACTGTCGATTATGAAGCTCTTTCTAATTTAATAAGTATTTTTGAAGATATTTGTACCGCTCATAAACCAGTATTGCATCATTGGTTTATCAATCAATTCTCAGATCCAATTTCATGGTATACTGCCAGGACCTTATTTACTAGATCATCGGCTGTTATGTCTGTTGTAGGTTATATTATCGGATTAGGTGATCGCCATTGTGAGAATATCCTATTCTTTAGGAAAAATGGTACCGTGCTTCATATTGATTTTGATTGCTTATTCGAGAAAGGGAGAACATTACCTACTCCTGAGATTGTCCCTTTTCGTTTAACTCAAAATATTATCGATGCAATGGGAATATGTGGTATTGAAGGTGTCTTTAGAATTGCATGCGAAGTTGTAGGCACTTTAATAAGAGAAAATGAAGCCCCTTTAATGAATATATTGGAAACCCTTTTGTATGACCCGTTATTAGATTGGAAAACAAGTCAAAATCCTGAAGAGCATTTAAGAAAGGTGAGAAGAAAGATTAGAGGTTTGGTAGATGAAAAGGAAGGATTACCTATGAACATTCATGGTCAAATAGATGTCTTAATTCAAGAAGCTTCTTCCATCGAAAATTTATCACAAATGTACGGTGGCTGGGCTCCTTACGTATAGATTTTACATATAAAATATTACAATATAATCGTATTTTATTTTGATATTTATCGGTTTTCTTTTTCAAATATTCCATTGGTTAATGGCTACTTTCTATACTCTCTCTGACAACCTACTCTGATAAAAGAACTAATATTCTATGGCATCTTCTTTTTCTTTTGATTCCTCGTTTTCTTTAAATTCCTCGTTTTCATCACTTATAATATCTTCTGTTTCGGTGTTACTCATACTACTTTCGATCTTTGGGTTTTCCTCAGAAATGTGTAGATTAGCAACGGATGATTTCTCAGAAACCGTATCGTCGGAAGGAATCACTTTCGTTGAGTCGCTTCTCTGCATGGCATTTATCGAAATATTGTCGATACTAGATAAAGAATAGCCACTACTTATTGTGTTTGTTCTTTCACGACTCGGAGCAACTATGACTTCTTCTGGAAACTTTGCAAAATCATAAAGGGGCCCTACCTCAGAGTTCGCTTCCATGTCTTCTTCCTTTTCTTTGTGAAGATCAGGTGGTGGTTTCCTGGTTAGTCTCCTGTTCACAATCATGTCAGGAGGAGTATAATTTTCTTGTTGAACATTGGGTGGCCCATCTTTAAAATACCACTTACCAATTTTCTTTAAAGTATTTATTGTATTCTTCTTTTCGCCAACTTCACTTTTATTGGAAGGTTCTATAAAAGTTCCATCGGAAAGGTACTGATGATCTGTGACTCCTATAGTATGAGATGATTTTTGTTTCTTTATTTTTTTAGATAAATCACTTATTGTGTTGGTTAGCCTTTGTTTTGAAGTACTAGCACTACCTAACTTAGAGTCAGATGTCAAAAAGTTTTCTTGTTGAGGAGATTGGTTCTGAACCTCAATACTTGACTCAACTAAGCTGTTCAATTCAGAATCCGTAAAAGGTTTTGGGGAAGTATTTTGAGGCTGTGAAGTAGAATTTTGAGAAATACTTGAAGTATCATCGGTCTGCTTCTCCCATATTCCACCTCTATACACTTCGTCTGTTGTATCACTAAATACAAAATCATCCCAATGAGGCAATACTAAACTATCTTTGATAGCATCCTTGAACTTCTTTTCTATTTGATTTGTAATAATATTATAGTTCATTTGCCTAGAACTAACTATAGGTTCAATTTTCAACTCCAATGTCGGCATAATCTCAAAAGTGTACCATAATCTCCCGGAAGGTGGAGGCTTGATCTTAATTAATGTTGGGCCTTCTAGTTTCCCAAAGGTGATATTCAATACTACGTCAACTTCTCTTGTTTTAAATCTAGATCCTAAGTTGATATTCATCTTAGTTGCAAACTTCATAGACAAATTTCCATGGTAATGAATATAAGAAGAAACAATAACTGATCCATCAGGATTGATTTCCTTTAGTTTTGGATAAGTTATAAAAGGGGCTGAATCACCAGTATATAATTCTTTAATTTGAAATGTGTCTAGGAAACCTGGCTTTTTAATTTTATCTAGTTTCTTTTCGATTTTCTTTTGTAAATATGATTTTAGAATATCAGTTTTCTGTAAAGATAAAAATACTCTTCCAATAATGGCGTTGAGCCATTTAGTTTCCAATTGGCCCTCAGAACTATATAAGGTTTGGATCAAATCGATCATTGAGCTTGTTTCAAAATGTAAAGTCTTTGCGTATATATTAGGATCAAGGTCCAGCACCTTCTCTCCATCTGACTTAGAACTTCTGATCAATGCAAAATACCAATCTTCCTTTTCTGTATTAATGTCACAATAGATAAAAATAGATCCTTTAGGAGGATCTAAGTCATTATTCTTGTCTAGAACATCACTTATCGTTATCTTTTCTTCTCCAAAATTATCAGATAGTCTTCTATTCCTGGACCAATCTCTCTTCATAAGACATATTGCAGATTGTTTGCTAAACAATTGACCATCAGAAAGACCAGGTGGCCAAATTGTAACTATTTGATTTGATAACACCACAACATGCTTAACATCAGTTAATTTTTCGTTTTTATAGAGAAATAGGTTACCATGTTTTAGAATAGCAAAGAAACGGTGTTTCTTGTGTGATGATTTCACTTTCTCTGGAGGCAATTTATTAATTGGTTCCGACTGATCTCCAGATCCATTAGTCTCCTTTTGGATCAATTTATATAAAGACGAATAGGCTGATTTACTATCAGAAGAATCAGTAATTGGTTGAGTAGAGGAGCTTAATTCATCTAACGAGTATAGATAATCCTGTGTGACAGTAATCCATCCCGAATGATACGTATCTAATCCCGATTGGTGTTGTTCTTCAATTTCACCTGCTTTTAATTTCTCTTGCTTCTCTTCTTTTTTCTCTGAAGTTGGATGCAAATAAACAAATCCTATTAATATAATAGGTATAAATGTCAAGCCTCCTAGTACATAAGCGTATATAAGTGCTAGAATTCCCATCAATGAAACATATTCTACTAAGAATTCTGGATCGAGAATTAACTGATAAGTGCGCACATTTATCGTTAGAACTTACAAATCAATTTACACACATGGGTAAGTATTAACTATAAATATTATATAGAGATATCATAAGAAAAAGTCATTAATTAAGAAGTTACCAGTACCAATCATTTCACTTGCTTTTCCATTTAAGATAGATCTCTTTTTCATTATCTTGAAAATGTCATGATGTGAATTGTTTTGGGTGTTATTAAGAGACAAGTTCAAATTGTCATTATGCCTATAATGAAAACTCATCTTCTTATTATCTATTTCAGGAGAATTAATAATAGGAGTCTTCGGGTTTGAAGATTCGTCAGACGATTCCTCGCATTCATTAGGCGAATCTTCACCTTCTTCATACGATAAATAATCGTCGAAGGCATATGCAGACTTCGATTTAGGGTTAAAGTTCACATTCTTGAAAAATGGAACTTCATTGATTGTTGGCTGTGAAGATGGAGTGGGTGCAATGTTAGGAGATGACTGGGATTTATTTAATATGGCAAAAGATGAGTGGTCATTGTATATTTCCAACGGACTTTTGCTGAAGTTAGAATAATACCTAGTTAAGTTATCATTCAAAATCTTGGTGAAATTTAATGAGATCAGATGGGCATTAAGTTCATTAGGATTTGATGCTAAATTGGACGACATATTAGATTCATAATCTTCTTCCAAATTCAAAAGTATGTCATTGTTAACGTAAGGTAAACTCAAAAGTCTTTCCACAGGATCAATTTTGTCCGAGTTGTCTTCCTCTGTTTTGATGTTCAACTTTCTCTTTTTGGTTTGGGGTTCTATGTCATTCACTCCTAAAATCTTGTTAGCTGATTGGTTTTGGGTTTCCAACACCTTTGGTGTTGGTGAACGTGCACGAGCAGACTTACGAATTGCCATTCTGTTTAAATAGATCAAAAGTCAGGAAATAAAATTAAAATTTATGAAATGTAAATGAAAATGTAATTATACTAATAAGCCAACTAGAATTGTAGAATTAAATAAATGAACTATAGATGCAAACTTGGTAGAAATCTAGTGGACACAGCAAAAACCTAAGTAATTCTTCAAAGAAATAATAGAAAATATTGTCCTCTACTTATAGGTCCTCAGAGGAGGGAAAAAAAAAAAAAAAAAAAAAAATGAGCCTCACGCCGCACTAATTTTTTTTTTCTGCAAGCATAAAAAAGTTGGCCAATACGATGGAGAATAAAATTGCTTACAACATGAAGGCAAAATCTTCCAGCTCTACCCGAATATGTTCAAAAATTGGAAAGACACTATTTCATGTTTCAAAGTTATGATGTTGACGATTCTTTCTTAAGTTTACCTTTTTCTCTTCCAAATATTGATGATCCTTGTGGGTTATTCTACATGAAATTATTTAGTTTGTGTTTGCAATTTAGTATCTATGTGCACTCCGTTTAATTGTTTATTTCAAAGCAATTCTAGGTGAAAGAGGTGGAGAATAAAGATAGAAGCAAGTTCGGAAATAGAGAGATAATATTTGGATATAAGGGAAGTCAATAATATTGTTATGTTCACTTTGTTGAATTTGTTATCCTGAATGGGAAGGTTAGACAAGGATTTTTCCAGGAGAAAGAGTTTCTTTGCGACTCTACTAATGCGACTTCCATGTAGGTAACGTGGGATATGTTATATGGGTTGCCCACATGTAGATTCATAGTAGAATAACCGTTATATGATTTCTCTATGTAATAAGCATAATTCAATTGCTAACATGCATATAGAACATAAATTAGGACGTAAATTTCTCAATATTTTCTAACAATGAGATAAGAAACCTGACCTCCATGGTGGGGTGATTCTATCATTTACCCAACCATGTGTTTCACAAATAATTACAGATTTGGAAACCTAATTCAGGACATTCATGGCATATGGTACAGAAAGTGTTTTGAAATGTGATAAAATTTTGGGTCAGGTAACCAATTCGTTACACCTGCTAAAATGTATGTTCAAAATGATACTCAAGCTTTATGTTCTATATATATACCAGCTGGTCCTTCTGAAGTATTGGTAAGTGGTCTATTATTAAGAGTCTAATTCGAGAGCCTCATAGTCTTTTCGAGTAATGTATAGAATAAAAGTGGAAAATATTCGAAATAAAGGATTAAGTAAATGCCAACCTAGTTCACTTTTTCCATATTAATTACAGAGTCTGAAATTTGGCTCGTTAGAATACATTATCATACTAAGATTGTAATCTTTAAGTCTATCAATTAGAGGTACATGATGTAATAATAGAAAAACGTATAATCACCGCTCAATAATCTAGAAGAATTATTCTTACTATTATGTTATACTATTATGTTATACTTTTATTCTATTATTTATTGTAGATTAGCTCAGTTCTAATTCCTTTCTCTATTCCAATAAATTTCAAGTTTCCCTAACGGTTTTTTTATTATGTAATTCTGTAGCATATATGCACGATGGACTGCGTATATGCTATTCTGCTACTCTGTTCTGTATATACTGTTAACTTTATTTACTTTTATTTTTATTGAACACTAAAAGTTTAAGGCTTCTGGCATCATGTTATTCGGCCAAGTGTTTCTGGCTTTCTTGTATATAGGAATATCATTTGGATCTGTTGGAGACAGGTTACCTGAATTTACCCATTGTTTGGAAAAATGTAATCATCTTTTATGTTTAGAAAATGATCCTACTGGTTCCGTATCTAATGAAATAGAGCTTAAGGAAAGTTTTGAAAATAGTTATTCAATATCAGGGCCTTTTAAGCATGTATTTTTTTGGGATTGTCAGAGTGATTGTAAATATAAATGTGAACAGTTAGTGACTGATCAACGTGAGAAAAATGGATTAGAAGTAGTTCAATTTTATGGGAAATGGCCCTTTATCAGAATCTTTGGGATGCAAGAATTATTCTCTGTTTTGTTTTCCATAGCTAATTTTCAAATTAACTACATTAACTTATTCAAAGTTATGAGGCATTATAACAGAATTAAACTGCTCAACAGTGATTGGGCATTGATGTTAAGACAATATTTACAGTTAATAGTTGTTTCGCTCATTGGATGGACATTCAGTACTTTATTCCACATGAGAGACAATCCATTGACTGAAACTTTAGATTATTTTGGCGCGGCTGCCATAATCATGTCAAATTTTAATGCTATTTTCATTCGTTATTTTGGACTTTACAAAAACAAGCATCAATTGTTGAGAAAGTTATTCCAGTCTATTTTGATGATAATTTTCATATTTCACTGTGTCAAATTAAAAAAGAATTGGGACTATGATTACAATGTGAAATATAATCTATTTTTCGGGGTTTCTGCAATGATATTGTGGATTTTGCATGCTATTCGAGTTCAGGCTGTATATCTGGAAAATTTTTATATTTTTAATAATTCAATTCAATTGGTACCTTTTGAAACAAAGATTTTAACAAAATTGAATTATTTATCACTCTCTGAGTCTAAATACATTCCTTTGCTACCGGTAGCGCTTAACATTTGGATTGTTTTGGGGATGTCATTTGAACTTTTTGACTTTGTTCCATTTAGAAGACTCATCGATGCTCATGCTCTTTGGCACTTATTTACTGTTTTTCCTACTATAATCTGGTATGACTGGAATATTTGGGATATCGAAATGTTCAGAATAAATGAAGAGGCCGATAAATTAAGTTAGAGATAGGGTTCAAAATATAAGCACTCATACTTAGGGCTACATATGTGATCATTTTCATATTCTATGATGAAGTAGAATGAGATATATAGAAATGCACATCCTATCATATAAGATTAACGAAATTGTTTTTATGGCAGCCTCAACATTTATTTCAAGGGCTGATAAGTATGTTTAAACGTCGTTACCCCTTATATTTGGAGATTTTCTGTATAATGTCGTGATTTATGAATAAATGGGTATTAGGGTATGTTTATTTCGAGTAAACTATTTTTTGAAGGAATATCTCTTATAAAAACAATAAATAATGATACAAATAAGAACTGAATAGCCATAAATATTACCCTGGATTATGCAGAATTAGACCTTATCAGATCTTTTTATAAACTTTGAGAAAATCAGCTTTTTTTTTGATTTCTTTGAGCTTGAATATATCGTGTCATTATGAGATGAATCTATTGAGGATACACCTTTGTTTGAGCTACATGAAGAATGAATTTCACTCAAAGGAGATTGGGGCGACGGAGGATATACACCTGAAGATCCAGAAAGCTTTCGTGAAGAATTGGAGCTATGTGTAAGGTTTCTATTTTTCTTTATAGTAGAGCTTGTTCTCGAAATTACGTAGTTGTTTAAGTCAGACAAAGAATCATCTAGTATTTTGTCCTGCATATGATCATGGTGTTCATATGATTCTTTCATCATTAATTCGATTAGATGATATCTTAAAAATCCTTTCCAAATACTAAATAACTCATCCTTTGAGTTATTTGGAGGAGTGTGTAAAGATGTCTGTAAATTATCAATAATAACCTCGGTTAGTATTCTATTCAATTCGGTATAATCATCACTATTTACTATGTGTTTATTTTTAGGACAATTACCTCTTGATTTGTTAAATACTTCACCTAAGTCCCTTTGCCTATCATAATTTTCAATAAGGTATTTTTTAAGGCTTTTGAATTTTTCAATATGTTCATCATCATAATAATAAAATGTATATTTCAGTAGTACTTTTTTGTCAGCACTATTTAAATCACTCCCATCTCCTTCTAGCAACATTAAATTGTATAATGCAAAGTCAAAATACTCACTGAAGAAGTCGAGGCAATGATTTATGGGGGGCAATAAATCGAAAAAGTTTACATCATTATCGTCTTGGGCGATTGATTTAATATCCTGATAAACATTATTCCAGAATTGCTTACTTCTAAATTGCAGCGCTATACTGACTTCATCCAAAGAATTTATAGGCATTTTTTCATTAATACGAAAGCTTTGAGTTGATTTATTATTCGAATGTAAAGAATTCAATCTGTTATGTTTTCCTTGCGCATTTCGCAACTTATTCAAATAGTTTAAGCAAAAATCACCTGTAGAAGTGGTTCTAGAAATTTCTCTTCTAATAAAATCAAAATCATCCGAAATATTCTCAAAGTATGTATATCTCAAAATATTGATATTTTCAACGGTAAATAAGACTTTGCTAGAATTATAGTAGTGCCTATTCATTCTTTCGTTGATATGATGATATCTATTCTGGTTTACTAAAGCTTTAAATTCAGATTCATATTTCTGAATCCTAGAATCCAAATTAATTACAGATTCCCTGCTCACGTATCTCATTGTAGCTGGGTCAAATATTTTCTTACTGCTTGATTGTACAGAGCCTGCAATTGAGGTCCTGCAAGATATTGAGGTTCTGCCAGATATTGAACTCCCACTTGAATTACCTGATTTACCAGACCTACTAGCTATATCGCTAGCTGACCTCTTGGTTCTACGTTGAGTTGTCGCATGATCAGCGACCAACATATAACATGACATGGTATTATAATTAGTTTTCAAAAAAAAAATATTATACTTAGAAGAGCCTTATTTAAATAACATAAGCCAAAAAGTCGGTGGCATGAAAGTCCTAATACATTAACCAATCTGATTAGTATCTAACCGTTATTGGAAAAACGTATATACTGTACAGGTACTTATAGATATTCATATGAACAATGAGAGGCTCGGATGCAAAATTTTTATGCACATGAGAGCCTCATTGAGAACTGCCAATAATATAGTGAGCTGATCAAAACCTTACCGCAAATCCTAATCAGTTCAATTCTGATCTCAATCATTATCCCCTCAATTAAGGTCAGCTTTTCCTAGATACTAGTTCAAGATATCAAAATAAATAGTTTCCTGAATTTAAAATAATACTCAAATAATCAAAGCTTTGAAGCATAAGAAGCGGAAATTTAGAAGTACGTAAAGACGTCAATTGTGTATTATTATGTCATAATCCAATTATATAATGGGCAAATATTTGTTACTATTGTATTATAACAAAGAAATGTGTACCTACTTACGTTACTACTCTAGCCTATCGACACTTTTACATTTTAACCAAACAAAGTTAATGCATGAATGCTACTGTATATAAATATATTATCTAGAACTTAATGGGGTTGAGAATGGCGTCTTCGCAGATAATCTTCTAGTCTCTTCTTATTCCATGCGCCTTCAAACCATTGCCAAATCGCAAAAAGGGGTGAAAATTTTTTTTTCTTCAACGGCCATAACAATTCAATTTATCTATTGTTTAGATCGGCAGAGTACTTGCTAACGTTTGTATTTATTATTCTTCGTTAGATACTCTAAAGTAGAAATAAAAAAAGACTCTAATGCGTATGATGTCTTAAGGGATAATTTCTTCCCACATTGCAGTCAATAATTTTGCCAAACTGCATCAAAGATTCCCCTGTCTACGGCTCAAAAAGGATTGGCTCTCATGTCTTCATTAGGTACCCCTCTTGAAAAAGGCTATGCAGCAACTTCTGCCGCATTTGGTAACTTCGTATAAGTTCGTCTACATTTGCTTGTCGCGCGAATAAAAAAAAAAGCCGACAAGAATGAGGTTTAAATTCAGGCACCAATTTAAATTAATGCAACATGGAAGTCAAAAAATAATTCCGATACCGGGAGTCGAACCCGGGTCTGCTCGGTGAAAGCGAACCGTGCTAGCCGTTACACTATATCGGAAATTTTATATCTAATGTGTTCCTATAATATATATATTAATTATAGAGGCTAGCGAACTATTTTATTAGTTTGTAGATGAGCTACAAGTTAAGGCAACTATAAAATCTCATATAGTTATCTAGAGAGAAGTATTTGAACGGCATCCCAGATACACCGAGCTACAGCTATTGTTATTCATAAAGTTTCTTAGAATTCATTGGTTCTTTCCTTAGATAGAACGGCACCACAGTATCTAGAACAATCGTAGTTCATCTATTAATGATATGAATAGATATTTGGATATTATAGGTTATATATGGTTATTTAGTAGTTTTATGGTTTTGTATGAAGCTTATTCCAGATTCATATTCTTGCAAAACGATAGATGTATCGAGGGACTATAGGTAATATAATATATTAGTAGTTAACGTTAGAGATGGTATTTAATATAGTATTTAGATTAAATTATGGGCACAAATTGCTCTGTAATTTGCTCAACAAAACTATACTACTATGAAATATACACCTATTTATACTTTAAAGTTAATTAAAAATCTTATCCATTTTTTCAATTTGAATCATACTAGAAGATGAGCTGAGCTACAGGTTAATTCATGGGTCAATTCATCTTAATCGTACCTTATGAGTCATTTATGCTAGAGTCTTCTCAAATATCCTCTTCTTCGTCGTAAAGGCAAGAATCTATTTTGCATCAATAAAGTTAAAGTCTATCGTAGCACGTGATATATGTCTGATGACGTAAAATATATTTCATTACATAATATCTTTATGTAGGTAATCTGTTATCCCCAGATATCTTACCCTAAGCTAGAATATTAACAAAGTAATATCTTAGCATAGCAAACTTGCTTTAGGCTATCTTGAAAATTTTTTTAAGTTATTTTGTAATGATTTTCCAAAAATATAAAAATAATAATATTTTATAGATTTTTTGTAGTTTATCTTCATATTTTTGTTTTACAATATTATTGGATTCTTTCCTACTTGCCAATGAACCAAAAAATAAATTTACTTACCATAAATAGCTCTTATTTATTCTATTATTTCCAGGCTCTATATATAGACAAAGCTTAACTTATAAGTTAGTTAATAAATACACGAATTAGCAGTTGTTTGGATATCGAAGTAATCAAAGCACCCCGTAACAAATGACTCCCAAACTTAATATGCTCATATATACTCTTTCATGTTCATGCTATTGCCGTTAAATTTAGAAAATATTGTCCAATTTATGTCATACTTACATTGCAGGTAATGTCAATTTTTCAGATTCAACATGTAAACTATCTTTTTTCAAAAATTCCACATAATCAGAAACAGCTTTACAAATTTCATCCCTCGAAACTTTCGCTAATTCTTTCCAGAAATGGGTACTCGAGAGAGCATTGCAAGCGACCCATTTAGAAATCGAATGAAACTTAAGTTCCCAATCTTGTTCCCCAAACTCGGGGTAGATGCCAGGAAGTCCCATGTTTCTTCTTTTATAAACTTCCAAATCGCCATCATTATTATTAGTATTAAATATTGGGTTGATTTTGACTTTGTGAACGTGGAGAAAGAAGATATCAGGTAAAGCATAATTTGCTGGATCGTTTTTAAACTCAGTGAATAAGTCTCTACTATATTGATTATCTTGATGGGGCCATAATCTGGTATCTAAATTCTTCTTTTGGAGCCACGACCTCCAATTATCAAAGAAACTAATAGACTGAGCAGCGTCGTACTGGACAATAGTAGTTTCCATAAAGTTGTTTTCTTCGTTCATATACCCAGCTAACCAAACATCATACGTCGTCAAATGATATGATTCCTTGAATACTTCCAATGCTGGAATAAACGTTTCACGATCACCCAGTCCAAATACCCCCTGGTAAAGAAGTGGGTAATAGTGAGAATAACCATATATATTATAATACAAAGCCAACAAATAGCTTCTGAAATGTTCCGACTTTGATAAAACCATCTGTCCAGTCTCAACGCCCATACCAGGTAATGTTCCTTCTAAATCATGAAACATTACGTCATTATTCTTATCTTTCTTGACATAATTTTCAAACTTTTCATTGTTTGCTAATCCTTCTCTATGAACAACCTCCCCAATCTTAAATCTTGCTATATCATAATATATTGGAGATGTACCTTTATGCCAAATATCTGGCCAAAGCAAAAACTTCGTAGATAAATATGGTTCTGATGTTAAAAGTAGATCAACATTTTTAATTGGCATATTATCTGCATCCAACATTATCGTATTATCAAACGAAGAAACAAGTAGTCCTAGAATTTTTAGTTGAAACTTTTCTAAATCTAGCTTATCCAATAAATCCTTACCTATCTCCTTCTCCAAGATGACACAACTAGCATTTAATTTTGGTAATAAATTCTCACAAATATCGTGATCATACTCTTTTTGATAGTTGAGAATCACTTCAATTGGAAGAACAGACCCTAATTCTCTGATTTGACCAATGGTAACTAGTGCACCAGCAAAAAACTTACCTCCCGAGCTTATAACTATACCATCCCCACTAAACACTGATTTAGAAGGAAGAGCTAACTCCTTCAACATTTTCACAACGTTATCATGATTCAGCTGCATATCTTTAAAGACCCTATCGGATACTATGGTTCTAGTTTCAGTTAGAAATTTTCTAGAATAAATGGGATTTCTAACTTCTTTATACAGCAGACTTAGTATAGACTTGCCTTTAGCAGTGATTTTCTTAGTTTTTGGGCCATTTGCTAATAAAATATCTTCAATTAGATATCTGTAATATTCTTTTTTATCGAACTTTGTATTTAGTTCTGCAAGTGCATGGTCTAAATCAAAATTTCCACTTTTCAATTCCAGAAGAATATCTCTCACAATGTAATCTTTTAACTCCAGCTCATGTGTTTTCAAAAATTCAGATTTAAGATCCTCATAAAGTGCAAAACTCTTTTCCAGTAGGGTAAAGAGCTGTTTTGTATAATCTCTTTGAATTTCATCTTTTAAGTCCTGTTTGTAAATCTCAAAAAATTCCTTCTTTACACTTTCCTTAGCTTCTTTCAAAAGCTCTGAATCATCATTTTTTAATTTATCAACAAGATGTTTTAAAATATCTTCATGGGCGATAGGTGTCAAACCTTCATCTAAAGATATGTCCCCTATTGAGTCCTTATTTACGATATAGTATTCATTATCACTTGAGAAAGAGTAAGAATATGTTGAGTAATACTTGAGGAAAAATATATTTATCAAGAAGATAAGCGCAACAGCTAGCGAAATCACCAAACCTCTTCTAGAAATCAATAACTTCTGCATTTATCCTGATTATTCTTTTCAAAAGTATGTTAAAATGGCTCTTATTTATTTGCCCTCAAACTTGGAAAAATTTATGTTTTATATGTTTAAGCCTTGTTATCCGATTCACGCAAACGTTAAGTACTTCTGCCTCCTCTGATCATAAACTTCAAACAGGATTCTAATCTAATAATAGTTAAAAATAACGTTGAAAACACTCCATTAATACACGTGAACATATTTGACATATTTTATTTAAGCGTGGTTTCTGAATGCACTATACACACTAAAGTTTGTCACTACTTAAAAATTTATTTATAACTTATAGATTAATCCGAATAGTCTATAT
Organism: Schwanniomyces polymorphus var. africanus; assembly: GCA_030563145.1. Lineage (NCBI taxonomy): Eukaryota > Fungi > Ascomycota > Pichiomycetes > Serinales > Debaryomycetaceae > Schwanniomyces > Schwanniomyces polymorphus. The sequence continues at coordinate 120,894 of JAKUBG010000027.1, forward strand.
ACTCTATTGATTCTTTTTCGATAAGCCATTAGTCTTAGCCAATTTATAAATACCCAAAATATATGCTAATCTTGTTACCACTAAATCCACAGCCATTCCGATAGAATCTTTTGCTAGATCTACTTTAGAGCCATCAACTTCTTGCCAATTTACCGATAATTCTTTTATCTTGATATTTTGAAGTTCAGAAAGTAAAAGAACTTCCACATCAAAAATCCATCTTTCAGTATGCATTTGTGGGAATATGCACTTGATTGCTTCGTAATTAAACATTTTGAACCCACACTGAGTATCCTTTATATCTCTAATTCCAAATACAAATACTAGAGTATGCAAACCGTACATCAAGAAATTTCTTATAAAAGATCTTTTGACAACAGCGTCAGTATTAACCATATGAGCACGAGAACCAATAGCCACACCAGGTTCTTGATCATCCAATGTATCCAAATATTTGTAGAGACTTGCAGAATCCTTAAAAGTTGTAGCCCCATCAGCATCAGCAAATAAACCATATTTTCCTCTAATGTGAAGTAGGCCATGTGTTACAGCACCACCCTTACCTCTATTTTTGCTCAATTTGACAACTCTCATGATATGCGGAGCCAAGCCCAATTCATTTGCTTTAGCCAATGCATATTCAGCAGTTTGGTCTGAAGATCCGTCGTCAACTATGAGTATTTCAAATCTATTACCAAAAGTATCTTTTAGATAGTTGACACTATCATCCAACATTACTCCTAGTCTCTCAGTTTCATTATAGCAAGGTATAACTAAACTCAAGTCAATGCCTTCATCTTTATATTCAGAATTTCTAGTTATCCTTTTAGGTAAATCATATAATACATCGGAACCATCATTAGTGGTGTACTTCAGTTCTATCGGCAATGGAGCTCTTGGCGTATGTGAAAAATATACCACTAGCCCATATATAGAAGCTAGTATTAATACAGCTAAGACCAATGAATATATAACCAAACTCATTAGTACCAAGCTAAGTAATTCCTAACCTTTATTATCAATGTGGCTTGACGTGTTTTTTTCAGTATGGAGCGACTAATTTCGTACCTGAATATAAGCTCTCGAGAAAACAAAACAAGAATTTACTTCAATTGAAATAATGGCATTAATGTATATTACAATATATGATATATTAACAGATGATTTTGGTTGAATGTTTCTCGGTATTGAACAGAAGTAGAATACCTTTCAATTCAAATAATAGTAAAATATAGTACATTCGAACGAAATTATTTGTTTGCTAATTTTGTGACTCTATTGTTCAAACATCTGGCATTATTCACAAATATTTCCACTAGCTCTTCAAATCTAATGGAATCGGCACCACTTTTAAATTTGTCAAATCCATTGAATAATTCAAAAGTGTCAACTTCTAATTCCACCTCAAAGCTTTGATCTTGTTCGACAATAGTCTTTCCTTGTTTGTTTTTAAATTCTCTAGGAAGTAACACCCTTGTCATATCAAATCTTGTAACTGTAGGACGATGAGCCCAAGTATTTCTTTTCTTGATTCTTGTCAAGTTTGGAACATTCTTTTTGATTATCGAGTCTATATTGCTCTCAGGTATTGGGTGTTCGAAGGATAGAGACAATCTCAAATCATACATTGATGATGGAATATGGATATAGAGGTCTGAAATTCTTTGCTTGTTTATTGCAGTATATCTTGGAGGATTTAACATATTATCCTTTGACACTCTTATGGATTTAGGCTGCTCGTTTCTATTAGTTAACTGGTAGAATGTATCTGTGATATCCGATTCCAAAGTATTAAACTTACGCCTAGGTTTAATACTATTACCCGTTTTTCTCAAATCTTCTTGATATTGCTTCTCTAAGTCATCTAAAAAACGGCACATTTCATTCCATCCCACTTCATGTACACCCATATCAAAATAAATACTCGAGGTATCTGTATAGATACATTCAGTCAGCACATTTATATTGATTCTATGCGATTGCCTCTTATCAATAATAGTACCGAATTTAAGTTCCAATTCAACAAACTTTCTTTTATCATCGGGGATTTCATTAAAATTTGCATAAATCCATTCTGCTATAGTCCGTGTCACAGAAGGGGGAGGAATAACACCAGTAATAGAGCATTCCAAATCAACGCTGACAGTGGATGTATTGTCAAAAACTTGTTTATTTGATAATGTTGACATTTCATTTTGTATCTGACCGTTAAATTGCGGAGTTTTTCTACCTTGTGGTTGCCATTCCTGGGCCCAGATAGGAGGAGTTGAATACCTTTTTGGTTTTGTTGTAGACTTTAGCTTATTTATTTTAGTTAACTCGTCTTCATTACTACCGCTACCCGTTACTGATGAGTCCAATTTAATTTTAGCATTTAATTGCTCCGAATGGACATTAGATGATTCGGTTATATCCTCTTCTTTCAGAGCTTGCTCCTCACTAATCTTTTCTGAGTCTTCATCTGATTCTTCATCATTTACTTCATCTAAACTGTGATTTTCGTCATTTTTATTTCCTACGGAGGGACTAGGGTCGTTCAATAAATTCACAATTGAATGTCTTTCATGAGTCGATGCTAGCTCTGGCCTGATTGGTTTACCATCTTCTTTATCATTTTTTGGAGGTGAATCTTCATTTAAGATAGATCCCACATTCATCTTATATGTATTAGTTGTCTAGTTAAGCTATTTAGTTTTTATATTTCAAATAGAAATAAAACAACTGTGCAACACACTACCCAAAAATTCACTACGTATAAGTACTATTATCATCCTTATATATTTAATAAATATAGATCTTACTTAAATAAATTAATCAATAACCTAATTTGGATCTTAACCTAGCAGCTACAGCATCAATGAACTCTTCAGTTGTGACATAACTAGACCTATCGGTTTTTCCTTGAGCTAACGCGAGATCTTTAGTCATTTTGTTGTCGATCCTAACAGTATCAATAACAGCCTCCTCTAAGTCACTACCAAACTTCGAAACTTCAGGAGTACCATCCAATTTACCTCTTTGGATTAAACCTCTAGTCCAAGCAAAAATTGAAGCAATAGAATTGGTAGAAGTTTCTTTACCTTGCTGGTGTTGTCTGTAATGCCTAGTAACGGTACCATGAGCAGCTTCAGCTTCGAATGCCCTTCCATCTGGAGTCATTAAAACAGATGTCATTAAACCTAATGAACCAAAACCTTGTGCAACAATATCAGATTGCACATCACCATCGTAATTCTTCATAGCAATAATAAAACCACCAGTAGACTTTAACATTTGAGCTACCATATCATCAATAAGTCTATGTTCGTACCAGATACCAGCTGCTTCGAAATCTTTCTTGTATTTCTTTTCGTACAATTCTTCAAAAATATCTTTGAACCTTCCATCGTACTTCTTTAAAATAGTGTTTTTAGTTGATGAAAATAAATTTAACTTTCTGTCTAAAGCCATTTTGAATGAAGATTCTGCAAAAGCAGTAATGGATTCATCAGTGTTATACATGGATAAGGCAACACCGGGTCCTTTGTAATCGTAAACTGGGTAAACTTGAGTTTCTGAACCATCTGCTGGCTTGAAAACTAAGGATAACTCACCTGCCTGAGGGATGACTAGGTCAGTAGCCTTATATTGGTCACCAAAAGCGTGTCTACCAATAATGATAGGTTTTTCCCATTGAGGGACGATTCTTGGAATGTTATCAATGACAATTGGTTCTCTGAAGACAGTACCTCCTAAGATATTTCTCAAAGTTCCGTTAGGGGATAACCACATCTTCTTTAAACCAAATTCTTCCACCCTGGCCTCATCTGGGGTAATAGTAGCACACTTAACACCCACTTGGTATTTCAAAATAGCATTTGCTGCATCAATTGTGACCTGATCATTTGTTTCATCTCTATACATGATACCTAAATCATAGTATTTTAAATCGACATCTAAGAATGGCAAGATCAACTTGTCCTTGATGAATTTCCAGATTATTCTGGTTTGTTCGTCTCCATCCATTTCCACGATAGGATTCTTTACTACGATCTTTTGAGGTGACATAATGCTAATTATTATTATTATTTAAACCTTTTTCGAGTTTTTCAAATTTAATATATTTAAAGTTTCAAAATATATAGTGCTTTACCTGCTTCTTATACTTGTCATGCACTTCCCGGAGTAAAATGGAGGTACTGTATTTCCTGATAGCGCGGGTATATTATTATATTACAAGAACACCCCATGAAATGTCTTCCTGTAAAGTATGCTTCTAATAATTCGTTCATGGAGTCTTCGGATACAAATACTCCAGAAACCATTATAATTTGGCTTGGTTAGAAATATATTAGAATAGTTGTATATTCTTACCAATCACTAGTTTAAAACTTACTTCACCCCACTACCCCAGAATTCTAGAAAAAAACTGCCATTTCAGGATAAGTTGTTTCCGGTTATTACCTTCAAGACAAAATTAACCCCGGGAACTTATTATTAATATACCAATATTTTAATGAGAGAAATTAGATTGGCTTATCCGATATATTCAACAATACAAACTCGGAAATATAAGCGTTGATTCCGTTTTGTCAAATTTCTTGAGGTATATGGGTTGATTATGAGTTAACTATCATAGAACTAACCAATTATATTCTACAAGACAAATATTATACAAACAAGTAAGGGGTATTTTATTCTATAATATTTTGAATCTATTACTTGTATTTTTTTGAAAGAATTGGTAACTATTCTACATGAATTTTTTTACCCAGGACCCAACCATGGTATAAATTTTATATTTCGATTTTCACCATATCATATCTCCCTAAATCTTTACATAGTATATCTTTAATTACTAATATTTCAGAAATAGATTAGAATTACGGTTCTTATTTCAAATAATACTTTGCAATTAACCCTAGTAATACTTCTTTATAGTTACCCGGACCCGAGGACATAAAAAATCTGTTATAAAAAAAAAGATTTTTTTTGCGTAGAAATAATCTTTTTATTATTCTATATCGTTATGCTCAAATAGCTTATGATTTATTGTATGTTGAATATATTTATCTACGTTGATATATTTCGCTATAATGTTGTGATGATAACCTAACTCAGCTCACTCTGAGTCTCATTGACGATGCTGATAACTTTCTTTTTCCAACATTCATCATTTTATCTGATTTAACATTTATTAGCAATATATTATTGAATTATAATAATTTTAAACTAGTACTAACATTTCAGCAAGTTGATTTCAAGATCTGTTAGATATTTGACAGTTAATTAGCAATTTAGTTCTAATTAATGGATGTTTATAATCTCGTAGACATAATTGGACTCTTTGGTCTTAATTCTTCTATTTCTTCAGTTTGCGGGACTAAAAATTGTGGGTTTATAGTCTTATTTGTGTTCCTATACTGAATGGATGACTTAGCATATATTTCTTCTCCGTACTCTGCTGGATTGAAATTATTTAACAAAACATCTGGGCTGACAATCACCCATCCCATCCTCAATTTAACTGGTATGTTGTAACCGATTGTTGATGGAATGATGTGAAGTCTTCGATTTGAATTTGAAAAATTCTCCGCTACTCTATAAAGAGCATCTGGGACCACGCTATGGTTCTGTGCTTTTGAAGACTCTATTTGTAAATCAGTATCAACATTACAATGTATCAAATGGTTGTCTGTTGATCTTCTAACTGTGCCAGTAATGCACATCCAGCAATGCCACTGCTGTCTTTCAAATAATGGAATTGTTTCATCATTATCTTTTGGATAATAAGGTGAGTTTTTGTTTAGAGGTAAAAATATTAATTCTTCGGATCTTCTGAACTTACTGTTAAAATTCTCTTTTTCTAGCAAAATCGACAATTCTTTAATTTTTTGAGTAGTTGCCCAAATGAAAAGAAATCCAGGCTTAGCACATAATTTATGGATCGGCAAACTCATTATAAGAGGTAAAATAAATTGGTTTTCTACAAGTGCTCCAATCATAATCACATCAAATTTTAGTTTGTAATTATTTGCCCAAGTATTCAAGACAGGGACTATTTCATTCGTTGATACTCGTAGTCCATATGGCTTTGTTGCATGATTCAATATTTGCTTTCTTTTAAGTCGTTTTAATAAATCAAGCTTTGGATATCCCTCAATTGGATTATCTATATTTCGAATATATCGAACTGGCAGCTTTCCCAGATGGATATATTGGTTTGAGAAATCATTTTCAAAGATAATCTTTTCTTTAATGAGTGCTTGATTTCTCACTATATCTTTCCTGTTTTCTTCTTTTCTTACTGTTGATTTTTGGTCTTTCTTTGTTGCAACAGTTCGTGGGCCAAACTTTGTATAAACATACCTATGTTCTGGTTTGTTCTCCTCTCTTATGATCTTATTTAAACTTTTTTGTACCATTTTAGACTTTCTTTATACTTGAAGCTATTAATTTCGAAGATATGGAAGTATATTTTGTTCTTATATATTGTTGTCATGTAACACATGTGTTTCATATCCCCATTATATGCAGACTAAACACAAATGGCTGCTAAAAAAACATACACATTTGAGAAATGAACACAATTTTAAAAACATTTACTTTTTACGGTAATAATGTTAAGAAACAAGTGTGTATCAAGACTAACTCCAAAAAGAAATCCAGTTCTAGAATTTTTTATTATCAAAGCTAAAGGGCTATTGCAAGAGCCCAAACTCGTAAGTATAAACTTTTCTATCAACAAATCAAAAACTAACTATAGAAGGATAATGATGTATATTGCGGAGACCTCTATAAGCATTTATATAAAATTAACGAACAAATAGAGATATGCGGTGGGTTTCAGGATATTTTAAGCTTATTTGTTGAATATGAATTTTACTCACTTTTGGGTACACTTGATATACATCGTTTAAATCATTACTTGTTTGAACAACAGACTCTAGCGTTCAAGAGATTGATCAAATTTTGTTGGAGTAATTCAATTAGCAACTCTAGTACTGAAAAGGCAATATCGAAAATCCTTGGGCTTTATTTAATTAGTTTTTCAGACTATTATGATATGGCTAATACTCAAAAAATATACTTAAAAAGGATCATTTCAACAATTATTGATATATATATAAAATATCCAAACATGATGAAATATTGGTACGAAATAATAAAAGAAGAGAATGATGTGACTTCATTTGTTAGAGAGAAAAATAAAAGTATCTTTCAACTGGCAATAAATGATTATAAATTTATTCCCATATATGATTTAATACGAAGTTTTATCTTCATAGAGGAAGACCATTCTCAATTAGGTAATTTTATTAAACTATATCTGATTGAAGACGGTAGCCTAAAAAACTGGCTAGAAACTAAATCTGATACAAATGAATTGTTCATTGATAAGTTTTTAAAATACTATAATAATAGCGTGTTAGATAATCCGGAAGATCATAAATTTAAAGACTACCTTAAAGCTTATTATGCTATTTTGAATAAGTGCAATAACTCGAGATTAGAACATCTAGATAACTTCAAGACTAAGTTCTTAGAGGAAATCTTATTAGTAAACGCTAATATCACCACATGCCTTTATGTGAATTGGCTGTTAATTCATTTGTTACCATATAAAGAAGAAGAATTTCTTGCATCAGTTATACAAGGCCCTTTATTTATACCATTTTTATATCAATTGAAAGAAATGGGTAAAAAAGAAGAAACTAAGGTTTTAGATTTAATTGCAAGCCTAATAAGCATTAGTGATTTTTTCATATCAATATTTTTTGACATTGAAGAAGCGCAATATACCAATGAATACCTAAATGAAGTCAGAATTAGGGCTATGCTAATTCTGAAGCATCTGAATGTTAATATAGAAGATCAACTTTTAAGAAGATTTTTTGAGTACGATCTACCAAATCGAACATTGCTACTGAATAATATTATGGTTGATTTTATACTATTGAACTTGATAACTACTTTTCAAAATTCGATGGAATTTAATGGCAGTTTGTTTAAACTACTTGAAATTTTGTTCTTAAAAGTAAATCTTTTTTCTAATAAAAAAATATGTTTAATATTGGAATTTCTATATGAAGTTTATTTAATTTACACAAAAATATTTGAAAATATGGAATTGAATAAATATAGTACCCTCCAAAGTTCAGATGAATCAGAACATTATTATATGTTTCCTTCTGCTGAAATGATAGAAATATTAGAACTTGAAATGAATATTAACAAATCAAAAATTACAAATTGGAATGAATTATTATCAAATGTAAGACTATTTGAAAAGCTAATTATTCTGATATATGTTGATTTTAGAATTAAAGAAATGCACAATTCCCGCAATACTGACTAGTTCAAAAGTGCTCAATATTCAAGCTTCTCTTCTACAAAAATCAACAAAAGTTTTCTTATGTAGTACCCCATAATACTTCCCTCCATCTAATAATACAATTACTCTTATTCCGATTTGGTCGAAGAGTAGATGAGCCATAGTTAAATCACTATCTTTGTTCAAAAAAACAGGAGAATAGTCAATAAAATCAACAATATTAGTTATTTTGTTTAGAATTGAATTTATATCAATATTATTAGAACTTGAATCCAGACCAGAATAAGAGAAATAATCAACATTCCTCTCTTCTATCTTTTTTACTAAAGATAAGTGATGTTTAAGTTGAATGGAATTATCAATTACGCTATTTTCATCATTTATGACCTTGCAATATATCTCATCCTTCAATTCATATTGCAATTTAAACTCCTTAATCCTATCTATGATAAATTCCAATTCAGAGAAATAAATAAGACCAACGAAGAAGCCATTTTTTATCAATGGAACACATCCATCTAGTAAATTTCTATCAGCTAACACAATAAGCTTATCTAATAATTCGGAACTGCTAATGTAAGATGAGTTAATTTCAATATGAATTTTGTCGACTTCATATTCTGAATAGTCAGGTAGAGCATTTTCATTACTTCGAAGATCATTTAAAGGGACACCGAAGTTATTGGTTTCACCTACTAAATTAGATTCTTCAATGATGTCAGCAGCCTTTATATCTGGAATTAGAGGTTCAGTCTCCGAAGACATGAAAGGATAGCTATTTGCAATCAAAAGAGCTTCATACAACGAACAAGATTCCAATAAGCTACCCATCCAGTTAGACACAGCAATTGAAATTGAAATAGGTAAGACGTAAGAATAGGAAGTTGTAAGTTCGAACAATATTGTGACTAAAGTAATATTCATTCTCGTAACACCAGCCATAAATGAACCCGCACCTATCATAGCATAAATTCCAGAGTCTATATTAATACCAATTTTAGCAAAACGATGTAAAACTTGTAAATCATCGGATGCAAATATAATAATACTAAGCCATTTGACAAGCATAGAGAATATTCTACCAAATAAAGCTCCAGCAACCATAGAAGGAATATATATTCCTGAAGGTACCTTCAAACCAAATGTGATGAAGGTCAAAACGACTTTGATGATAAATGCAGTAAATAAAACTAGTAATTCAGAAGCATATTCAGAAGCAGAAGAGGGACATAATGGGCTTTTCAGATCTACCGGACAAGAAGTAGCTAATTCCAAGATCAATTCAGTAGAATCCTGTTTAGTATATGGATTAGCAAAAGTTGCTATCCCAGTAAGGAATGCGACGATAACAACATCCGCCATGGGATGAGATTTAATGAATTTATATTGTCTGAATGTGTTTGACCAAAACCTCATAAATTTTACGAATGCAGCACCAAAAAGCCCCCCCGAAATACCCAATATTACAAAAAATATCAATTCTAAAGACTCCCAATCTGATGAATAACTTAACTCAAATAATACAGTATTACCAGTACCATAAGGATTCAAAAATTTGAGAAATAAGGTTGAGATTATAGCGCATATGAAGATTTGAAAAAGATGATGTGATGGTAAATGATTATTAATTTCTTCCAAAATAAACATAACACCACCAAGAGGAGACCCAAAAGCTAACGCGACGCCCGCCAGAGCGCTTGCAGATAGGATCTGTTTCTTGAAAAATTCATTGTGATTAATATGTTTGAAGAATCGTGTTAATACATTTCCAACTGCAGTGGCCAAATGAACATAGGGCCCCTCCTTCCCAAGAGCCATTCCGGAAGCAATAGCAAATATCAATGCTATGCCTTTGGCAAACAATGTGTATGTTCCCAAGAACCGCCTAATAACGAAACCAGACAAAATAGTCTTAACCTCCGGTACTCCAGAACCACTTGCTGTATACATTGTCATACGCGTAGATTCATCTATTCCACCATTTTCCTCTGGCTGATTTGATTCGAAATGCTTCTTTTTCAAATCATTTCGAGATATTTTAGTTTGTAGTGTAATAAAACAAGAAATACTAGCCAACAACACTGTTAGAACAATATAGACACCAAAATCAAGGGGAAAAATAGTTAGAACATAGCTCTCTCCAAAATAATCAGACCAAGAAATCCAGTTAGGGCATACATCTTTTGTTTTAGAATTAATAACATATCCAGATTTGAAAATATTCAACTTTAGACCTGATTTATTATTAGAAGACTCACAACAAGATATTTGATTAGCAAACCAGTTGGTCTGACAATATCCGTATTTAAATCCAACTAAGAATATTTCAGATTTGTCAATACAATATGCAATCAAAGAAAAGCATAATGCAATCATAACTATCAATATCCACTTACTAAATAATAAATACACTTTATAATAAAACGGAATATGCCGTTTTTCAATTATTTCACCATCTGTTCCAGTCAACATGTTTACTTCATCATGCTGTATTTCATAATTAAACCTATTCGCCAGAGTGAATGCTTTAGCCCAATCTATGGTTGTAAAGTCATCATAATAGCTCCTTAATGAATATAGTGCCCCATGGGCTGTCTTTAAAGCTTTAGATCTAACTGATTGGTTTGTTTTGAAAGTAGAGGGCGATGGCTGATCTCCATTGGAGATTATATGATCCAAGATAAAATTAGAACCACCTGGTGTCAATAATGGAGATCTGATATTTAGTTTGTTTAATGATTTTATCTTAGAGATCTGGTGACGTGGGTTAAGCCTTGAGGATGTGCTTTCATAATTAAATCGAGATTCAGATCTGGATATTCTTGAGAGATTTTGTAATAATGATGTTCTCTCATTCAAATTCTGATCATCAACCATAACAATACACACGTGTTAGTATCTATAACGATTATTCAGGATCCTAATCACAAGATTTCAATATTTATTAAATCCTCTATAAATATCAGGGGATGAAATCAAACGATTCTTAAAATAAGTTGAAACGACAACAATTGGTCAGGGTACAATAGTAATTCACGACATCATGAAATTAAAAAGTGGGGGGAGATAAAGAATGCATGTACCGCGAAATAACCGTCTTTAGTCCTAATAAGGTAGAAATCTATTTATTTTTTAGATATATTCATTAAGTAAATTATTACTTTTCATGTAGCCATACACATTGCTAGAATAATATCCTATTAGTTCTAATGGTTTATTTTATAATCCTTAAATATTATAAGAATGGATTCTTTAAAAATAACCATTTTTTTAGAGTCGGATCTGGAAGGAAGTCATATTGTGAAAGAAGAGGGAGTTAAGACAAATAGGATAGTAGGGAAGAATTACATTGTTAGGATGTTACAAAATATCGAAATATGCGACTTAGCAGTGAACCTAAAACAATATGCATAATGTAATTTCTAAAAATAAATAATCTTGAGCTAATCATATGAATAAACATATCTCAATTCAGAATGACATATATTTGGGTAAATTAATGTTAAACAATTGGTTTCGTGGTCTAGTTGGTTATGGCATCTGCTTAACACGCAGAACGTCCCCAGTTCGATCCTGGGCGAAATCATTTGTATTTTTTTTTTATTATTCCCAGAAATTGTGTTTTCCCCGTAAAATATGAGTATTATCGGAAGAGTTTAAATTGAAAATATCTGAAACTTTCTTTACAGATAACTGCTGATTTATATAATATACACACATATATAGCATTTACATGGTTAGCTATCTATCGGTCGTCGCCAACAATCGCTGGAGTCACTCCTTTATCTTGTAATTAGAAATATGCTGTTGACATGTCTATCTTGCGATTTTGTGAATGCGTTTGTGTAATTTATTGTAAGCTCAATTCTCGTCCAACCGATTTTTTGAATAAATTCGAACACTAGGAAGTAAAAACTAGTATACTTAAGACAGTTGAGAAATCTATAGTAAATAATAGAAGTAAGTAAGATCAATCACATAATAATATTATGTTTCATCACTTTTGACTATGGTTTTTTTTAAGTCAGTGCGGGAATAAATTTGTTGCTTGACATAATTTCAATACTAACTAATTCAAATAGAATGTCCACCCAAGAAAACACTGTTTCTACTACTTCTCAAAACTTGTTAAATGACAAGGTGAGTGTTAATTAAAGAATATGAGAAAAATTCCTCGAAGAGTCAATTTCCACATTGAAATGGGGATTTGTAGTTTTATCACATTTACTAACAATCATGCAGTGGGATGTTGTCTTATCAAATACTTTAATTAAAACCGGGTTAGGTTTCGGAGGTGGTGTTTTAGCTTCTATTTTATTCTTTAAGAGAAGATCATTTCCTGTTTGGATTGGTGTTGGCTTCGGTTTAGGTAGAGGTTATGCCGAAGGTGACTCTATATTTAGATCCAGCCAAGGTTTAAGAAATATTAAAGCTTAAATCTATTCTTCTTCTAAGCACATAACACAATATATTCAGTCATTCAAAGAATTCAAAGTCCCCCATTATTCATCATCCTATATTTTTAGAAGTTTTCATTATGAAATATGGTTTTTATAATTATTGTGTTTAATCTAGACAATTCAAATCAAATGTGGCACTTCAATACATATTTAAAATCAATATACAGAGTTTTAGATCGCTTGCAATAGTAAAAGTATCTTCGCATGTTTTCACTAGTGAGCATACATTTTAAAATTTAAGCACTTCACGGAAACTTACCCTTTTGTAATAAATATAGCAAATTATAAGCTAAGAATTTTATAGTTTGTTATTGCTCTTAGATAAAAGCTAAATAGCTATTGGAGTTTAGATAGGTTCATTTCCACTGACAGTCTCTTAATAAAATAAATAAATGAATAGTGAACTTAACGAGATAATCAATGGAAAGATAGATTTATACGAGTTTCTTGGGGTATCCCCCGACTCCTCATTAGCTGAAATAAAAAAGCAATATAGACAGAAAGCATTGATTTATCATCCAGATAAAAATCCGGGTCATGAAAATCAGTTTAATATATTGTCTAAAGGTTATGAAATTCTTTCAAATTCTACTCTAAAAGGAAACTATGATACGATTTGGCATGCAAAGAGAAATAAAATAATACGAGACGATAAGTTAGATGAGTTGACCAAAAAATTTAAGAGAGAGCTTGAAAAAGCAGAGAAAGATCATAGTTTCAAGTATAATCAGAATGATCAAAGTGAAGAGGCAATTAAGAGAAAAAGGAAAACCTATAATTTAGAGCTATTAAAGGAAGAGGGATTAAGAAAAAGAAGAGAATTTGAAAGGACATTATCCACAAGGATACCTAAACCAACTAGTGTTCCCGAAATAGTTTTTTTCACAGATATCCCATACATAAAGCTTATATCCTTGAATGAAGAGAAATCTAAACGGGTTGTGGTCAAGTGGAAATATAAAGTAGAGTTAAAGGATCTATTCACAGCTGATGTTCTACGTGAAATAATGCAAATATTTGGCAAGGTAACCTATTGTGAAATACTTCCAAGAAGAGCAGGATCTCGTTATGATAGTGGAATAGTGCAGTACAGTAATGTTGAAGACGCAGAAAGTGCTATTCTTCATAATTATAAAGAGTCAGCAAAATTATGGGATGGAACAAATGTACGGAAATTGGCAAGCTTATTAAGAGAATGTAAATTTGAGAATTTAAACAATGAACTTTTAGAGAATCAAGTTAAGGATATAGAGCTTTACAAAAATAAAGGCTATCTACCAAGGGATTATAAAGTAATACAGAACGATTTCGGGGTAATCCTTAATAAGTTAGTTTTGAAAGAATTACATGAACTGTCAAATCCGTATCTGATTTAAATATAATAGGTAATTAATATATTTAAACCTTTTAAAAATTTAGTTGATATTCGACAAGTTCCAATACCCTACTAATCACGAAGTAGTTAGTAAGATATAGATATTAGTTCAGCATAATTTCAATTAAAGATCATACTGCCTAAAGTATTGTCGTTATGCTACAGTAATAATTTATTATATTGCACCGTTTTCATTAGATATAAAATTAGTCATCTCTCCATTCAACAAAGACTTCATCAGTTCTGAATCTTTGTGTACATACAGTATTAGATAAATCATTGATTTGTCCCATTCTATAACTTAATAACCCAGCATGGGCAATCATTATTCCGTTGTCAATACAAAAACGTTCATCTGTGGCGTATATTTGTCCATTTTTTCTATCTTGAACCATTAGTGCCATCATTTCTTGTAATCTTACATTCGATCCCACTCCACCAACAATTAAGACTTGATTACTATTAACATGCGCAAGAGCTCTTTCTGTGATTTCTACTAACATTGAAAATAATGTCTCTTGTAAAGAAAAACACAAGTCTTCAGGAGTGATAGGATCTCCCGATTCCTCATCAATTAACTTATTTCCAGAGTCCGAAAATAAATTTTTAGCAATGGAATCTATATGGGCTAAGATTCCTGACATGGAAAGGTCCATTCCTTTCACTGTATATGGTAAATTGACTAAATGCTTACCTTTCTTTGCCATCTGTTCAATATTATAACCTGGGGCTGGTTCATTTGGGATTTTCAATGTCCTTGCAAATCTATCCAAGCAATTTCCAATTGCTATATCAAGTGTCTCTCCAAAAATTCTATATCTTTGCTTTGAATATGCTATAACTTGGGTGTTTCCTCCACTAACATATAACACTACGGGATTTTGGGCATCCGTAATTTCTCTTCCCATTTCAATATGACCCACACAATGGTTAACTCCAACTAAAGGTATTTTCCAGAGCTGGCTTAAGGTTCTTGCTGCAATTACAACACTTTGTAATGGTGCACCCATACCCGGTCCTTGCGTAAAACATATACAATCTATGTCAGCTCCTTTTATTTCTGCCACAGCTAACGCCTTTTTAATAATACGAACAGCCCAGTTTCTGTGATGTCTGGCAGTGTCTCTAGGCAAAAATCCTTCACCTGGTGGAGTAACATATGTATCTCTAATATTCGATAATACCTGAGCCTTATTAGTAGTTGTTAAAGGGCCCAAATTATGTTTTATCACACCAACCCCTAATTTATTTGCCGAGCCTTCTAAACCAAGTGCAATGTAATGATCCTTACCTGGCTTTGCATATTTATCTAAGTCAACTGTCATTATTACTTGAATTTTAATATATTTTAAGCATCAATTTTGAGTTTTAAATTCTACTACAATATGCAGGACCAAATAATTTGGTAAATGTAAACAAAGAACTTCACAAATTTAAGTTGGTATAAACTATATAGCCATGTCATCTTTAATATACTTTCTTGAAAGAATCGAACAATCAAGCGAATCTTTACAATGTCATGAGTTTGATCCTCCAGGAATTTTCACCAATGCAATTGTTAAAAAGCCTGATATTATGAAACTTCTTAAAGATCCATCGATTGATGAGAATTCATTATATAAAATAAGTAAGATAGGAAATAGAGAACCCAAGCATGAATTTAAGCCGGAGAGGATAGATGGAAAGACGATGTATATTGATCAGAGCTTTAATGAGTATGCTGATTATGATAATAAGGATAAGAGAACGGCAGTGATATTACCCAATCTTACCAATGAGAAGAATAATTTAGAATTAAACTCTTCTCCTACTAGCATTAAACGCCTAAGGGATGTTAATATAGTTCATACTGATGACTTAGGTGAAATGAGTAACATGATAATAGATCTCATTGAGAAGTATCCTAGCTTGGTGAATGACTATGAAAGCATTTTGTCTAAAGTATTGAACTATAAGGAAGAACATACTCTTATAATGGCTGAGATAGCACAATTAGAACAAGATATACAAGGGCAACGACAGCAGCTAAATTTTTTAAATATAAACTACAGTGATCTAAATAGCCCCACCAAGTCTGGATCAGAATCAAACATGGAATTATCTTTGGATTCGCAAGAGGATCAAGAACTTGATCTTGATGAACTAATTAGAATGGAAGAAGAGGAAATCCAACAGCTCGAAGAAAGATTAGATAACCGTCAAAATTAATGTACATAGGAGATAAACTGGGATGCTTGATTTGAATACAGGCTATTCAGTCATTCTACAAATACAAATATAAATTAATCCAATCTATTACTATACAATTTAAAACTTTTAATATAAAGTAATTCGTTCTAAATAATTTAGTTAACGGAAGAAAGGATATCAGAGTCACCAGCATCTAAGATAGCCATGGTACCAACTCTGAATAACTTACCACAAACGGTACCTAATTCATTGTTACCACCTTGGAAGTAGTAAACTTGAGTCTTAGATAACATAGCGTAGTATTCTAATTCAGACTTTCTTAAAACTGGGGTGTTACCAGCAATAATGACTAATTTAGCCTTACCAGTTCTTAATGACTTAACAACGGACTTGTAACCTAAGGTGTACTTACCGGACTTGATAACTAAACCTAACTTGGCGTTAATGTTTTCTTGGTTCTTAGAGTTCTTTGGGGCCTATTAATGTTAGTAACAGTTTTAATTATGCAACCACATTTGTTCAAACTTACCAGCCAAAAAAAGCATTACATTTCTATGATCAATGAATTCTTAAATAATACCAAAGAAAGAGCCCGACTGGAAGAATATTAAATCCTCTAATTATATTTGCTAGACTATGAACATGTGAGATTGCTATTTTAAAAAATTATACTGACCATCTCTGCGTTTGATAATATTACACTCCGGTCTTGGATTTGTAGAATGAAAGAAAAGAATAGTTATATAACCAATTATTTTTGAAAAAATTTCAACCCATCCCTCACTAGGTTCGCGGAATCAATTTCAGAAAAGGTAGTCACAATATCACATGACCTATGCGTGAGTCCATGGTATTCTGTCGCATTTTTTATTTGATTATATAATCATCTCAAAACCAGTCAAGTACTGCATACTACAAAGGAAATGCTGTTAATTACTAAATACATTTGTTTTGTGTAACTTAATACAGAGTTCACGGTGGAAAATTTCCACCTTGAGACCGGTACTGTTAAAAATTTGCTTATAGAAAATTTTATTCATTACTTAGTTACTTCACTAACCAATAATAAGTATGTACAGATATAAACGTGAAACAAATTATGAAACCATATGGATGATATGGCGTAGATAGAAACGAAGTTGAGCTGTACAGTATCAGTGTCTAATGTTTAAAATATGGAATTATATTGAGAGTATATGAAAATTTTCAACTTTGAACAATATATCGAAGTAGGATTAAAATTTTAATTGTGGGAAGCTTGTTTTATAGCCATTACTAGAAGTAAGATTGTTGAATTATCTACGATGTATACTTATATGTGTTACAACTCCATTGAGTCTTAATTTGTTAAAATTCAATTGTTGAATATTATACTAACTATTGTAGTTTGAAAAATGAAGGTTGAAATTGACTCCTTTTCAGGTTCTAAGATCTACCCAGGTAGAGGTACTTTATTCGTCAGAGGTGACTCTAAGATTTTCAGATTCCAATCATCTAAATCTGCCTCTTTATTCCATCAAAGAAAGAACCCAAGAAGAATCTCTTGGACCGTTTTATACAGAAGACAACACAAGAAGGGTATTTCTGAAGAATCTTCTAAGAGAAGATCCAGAAAGACCGTCAAGAACCAAAGAGGTATTGTCGGTGCTTCTTTAGAATTAATTAAGGAAAGAAGAGCTTTAAAGCCACAAGACAGAAAGGCTGCCAGAGATGCTAAGTTAGCTAAGGACAAGGAAGCTAAGAAGGTTGCTAAGGCTGCCAGAAAGGCTGAAAAGGCTAAGTCCGCTGCCGCTGGTGCTCAAGCTAAGGTTTCCAAGCAACAACAAAAGGGTGCTTTCCAAAAAGTCCACGCCACCTCTCGTTAAGTTAGCTTAGCTGTGTATATTTAATATATTGGTTGGTAATTTCTAAACAGATTTTATAGTTTCTCTTTTAATGTATGTTTGAATCGTAAAAACTAAGTCTATCTATACCACTATCTAATTTATTACAAATTCTCCGTAAGCAAAATCAATCCCTGGTTTAGCATTTTTATTGAGTCGACTAAACACTACCTCTGAATCCAGCTTACTGGATTTAAAACCAAAATAAAACGATTCGGTAGAATGTATATATATAATTTGAATTCTTCCCGTTATAGAATCTCGAAGGGTTATTATGGCTCCAACATAAAATATTCTCTCTTGCTTTAGATTTTCTTGACTTGCCGAATGTAAAAAGAGATTTGCACTAAATAATTTTAGTGATTTAATCAAAAGAGAGATTCGATTATCTTCATCATTAAGGCATATGTTATGGATTAGAAAATTAGCAAGTTTTGTTTCTATAATATGCTCTCCAGTACCACTGCAAATGCAAGATATTTCCATGCCTTGTCTAGTAATAAAATCAGTAGATGCGCCTATTATTCCAGCACAACCTATTCTTCCTGGGAGTTTAAAAAAGTTTCCACCAGACGATGAAGCTATTTCTGTCACATTTTCATTGATACTAATGATACCTATAGTATCTGTAACATTATCCTGAAATCTTATCAGTTCGCTTGAACTCTGACTATTAAATAGGAATGGTCTATATTTATCATAAAATTTAGCAGCAATAGGCAGTACTGGATTTACCTCTCCTTTTTCTTGAATTTCATTACCCAAAATATTATCAAGTACTTTTAATGAATCGTAATCTAACATAACCGGTTTGCTCAAACCAAACGTATTATTACCATCTCTGTACAATTTATCCAAATTTAAAAGACCGTCTAGCAAACTAGTAATGGGGAAAATTGTGTTTATGTTATACATTGAACCTCCTCTTATTCGGCCATTTTCAATTTTTAAGTAGCTAGCATCACATTTTACTTCTTTGTTAAGATTAAGTGAAGCTCCATAACCAGTATTGGTTAATAATGAACGCTCCACTATTTGACTTGCGTGAAGAAGTGTGTCTGCCTGCAAGCTTTTCTTCAACAATGCCTTGTAAAGTTTGTTCTTTTTTTTAGAATGGTTACCAGCACCAATATGTATCACTAAACATGGGTTTGCCATATCATAATTTAATTATGATCTTTACTCGCTAGTGATATTTATCTGAAAGACATTCTTTAAACTTTTGTGACATATTGTAAAAATAGGATGATTCCCGGTAACCGGAACTATTAGTACTCCTAAAACATTTTGATTATTGCAGTAAAAAAGAAGAAAATTATGTAAGTATTACTGTTATTCAATAAATATTAGAAATTATAAACAATTCAAAAATTAACTAATTGTCCAATTTTGAATATAGATATATATTCAAGAGCTTCAAGTACACAATTATTAATGTAAAATTCTTTTAAAAAAAAACATGGTCCCTAGCAGGATCGAACTGCTGATCTTGGCGTTATTAGCACCACGCCTTAACCAACTGGGCCAAGGGACCATTTCTTGTTCGTGTAAATATATAATCCCAATACCTCACGTGCCACAGATCACAATATTTGTATTCCCGCTTAGGATAAGGATCTTTATCCACGTGATATAATACGTGATCGAATTACTCTGTTGGTATATGTGGCACAGATAAGAGTGTATCTAACTTTATTTAAAGTTGTGGTACTTTTGTATGTGTTAAATGGTTGTTTCATATGTTGTTAGTGCCATTCAAACATTAAATGTGTGTAAGTCATCGCCTGTTAAATTAACACATTAGAAAACTATAAAAAAGGAATAATATGAAAATAATATAATTCTTAATATACCTAACGAACAGAATAGTTAATAAATTAACTATTAGGTTGAAAGAAAGAAAACAAGTTATCCTCCTTTATCAGTTCCATAACTAGATTTACATAGATACTATCTATATAATTCCTACTAGTTAACAAACTGAAATATATACCCACTCCTACTACTATACTAATAATTGTATATAGTTCCGACTATATATAGTACTCTAACAGAGTAGAAGTCAAATAAGTGATTTATCCATGCCAAAACATATTCAGTCAGACAGAAAACCACGAGATGTTTCTAGAAAAAATATAGAAGAATCTTCAGTCATTGAATCTCTGTTCAATAAAAATCGTTATCGTAGTGAAATATTTGAAGAAATATTCGAATTTTATTCTGGTTTAAATAAATTAAGATGGGTTGATCCTTGTATCGATGATATGGAAACAGCTTACTTAAATATGCATAGCAAATATGACGATGATATGTTAACATTCATTGAGAAATTGGATACGCTATTATTGTTAGGAAATTATGAATTCCTCTCGAATCATGGTTTAAAGAAAAAGATATTTTTTCAAGTGCTTTCTGATTATTACAGCGAAAGCTGTAAAAATGAATTCTATCCATCAAGGACAGAGTTTTTATCCAGAATTGCTGAACATCAAGACTATAATGGTCTTACATCTCAGAAGATTGAAGTTTCAAAACCATACAACGCTAAAAATAAAAATCAACGTTAGAAAAAACACCTGGAAAGTAAATCTTAAAAATTGGGCAATCACCTAAATAGTTATGTATCTAAAGATAATATTGCCGATATGTTCACAAAAGCTCTTAATAGACCTTTATTTGAAAATCTTCGTTATAAGCTACTTAATAGAAGTAGTATGGTAAACGATTAATCAAGTCGTTATCCACACCTTGTTTTTAATCATATTTTCAAGGAAGAGATTTTGAAAATTTAAACAAGACTTAATTCGAAATCTGGGGGAGTGTTGGTTACTCTGTTGGTATATATGGCACAGATAAGAGTGTATCTAACTTTATTTGAAAATGTGGTGTTTTTATATGTGTAGAGTTTATTTCCATAAGGAATGTATGGTCATCCATTTAATGAATGTAAGTATTTCATTGTAATACAATAGAAAACTTTTAGAAGAGGAACAATATGAGGTCTATATAATTCTTGATATACCTAACGAACAGAATATAAGGTTGAAAGATTGAAATCAGATATCAGCCCTTATCAGCCATTTAACTAGATATAAATAGATACTGTCTCTAGAATATTACTAGCGAGAGCTAAAATATATAAGCCCATTCCTACCACTTACGAATACTTACATACAGAACCATCAATATACAGTACACTAACATTGCTTATCGATAATGGTGGCTTATTTGCTGAATGAAGATAATGCAACGCAACACTTTCGAAGATAATATATGAACTAGGACAACGTATATGAATATTGAGCTTGTAAGCTGGAATCTTGCTATGGTATATTCATATATTCATATATTAATATATCATTCTTTTCTATATATTATCGTCTCCATAGCTCCATTTACGACTTGTATTGATAACACTATATACAATCTATGTGTTTCACAACATGGAGTAAAATTTGCTCTACCTATTATCCATTAAAGAGTTACAATTACCTGTGATCTATATCAATGCGATTATTGTATAGAATAATCTTTCAACATTTAGTAAATCTTGACTTATCCTGCCGTTGTCGTTGTTTTAAAAGCTCCACTCGTTATTCAGCAAAATAAATAAGTAACTGGAAAGAAAAGATGTAACGCAATGTATATGTATACCCAAAAATATACATATATGATTAAGTGTAATAAAAAGAATGCCTTTACTCTGAGGCTCAATACTGACAGAGGTTGCGGAAATGTAGGAAATTTAAACTAACCACTAAGTAATATTCCCGATAACGTATAATCTACTAATAGAAGCTAGGATCGTTAAATAAATAATGACCCAGATACCAGTCGAATTGTTCTTGAATGCGCTTAAATAAAGAGTTTACAATACTTCCAACTTATATTGCTGTTAAATTATGATATCTCATATATTAGTTTCCAAATTGTTTTAACATGCTCTTAACTTGCAAAAGATATTTCAAAAGAAACCAGCTCTTATTTACCGTTCTTTATAGTTCATTTACATCATTCTTGCTAAAGCAATTATCAAATATTATTAAGTAATGATTTAAGGAAGATGAGATTTTATCCCCGGTTTTTTGTACCTGACTTCCGAAATAAAAAAATATAGGTTAAAAAAAGTTCTAATCTTTTTATATTGCTGACAGATGGTGAAGCATGGTAGAATCCTATTTCGAAAAAGTCAACTACTGGGGATATGGGATATATAATGATATAAACAAGCGGTTGCCATATTATAAATCAGATTTTAGAGATGCTTGGAATTACAGAGTCATACCATCAACAGTATTTATATTTTTCACTAATCTTTTGCCAGCTATTGCTTTTGCA
This sequence comes from Schwanniomyces polymorphus var. africanus, assembly GCA_030563145.1. Classification (NCBI taxonomy): domain Eukaryota; kingdom Fungi; phylum Ascomycota; class Pichiomycetes; order Serinales; family Debaryomycetaceae; genus Schwanniomyces; species Schwanniomyces polymorphus. The sequence goes on from JAKUBG010000027.1 coordinate 143,454, forward strand.
CAAGATATGTTTGATAAGACAGATAATTCTTACGGATTAAATGAAGTGCTACTTAGCTCAGCAATAGGTGGTGTTGTTTTTGGATTATTCTCAGGTCAACCTCTTTGTATTGTTGGAGTTACTGGTCCAATTGCTATATTCTCTTATACTGTTTATGAAATCATCACGCCAAGAGGTACTCCTTATTTTCCGTTCATGTGCTGGATCTATTTATGGTCAATGGCCTTTCATTTCATTATTGCAATTGGCAATTTTATATCTTACCTACTGATTATAAGTCTTTTCTCATGTGAAGTTTTTGGATTATTTATTTGCGTAATATATATCCAAAAGGGAGTACAGCTTTTGAGTAAGCAGTTCTCTACGATGGGCGCAGCTAGTGGCTATTGTTCGGTAATGATATCTCTATTAATGGTAATATGTGGAGTTGGTAGTAACCTATTTGGAAAGGATTTACATTACTTTAACCATAGAACAAGAAAAGTATTTATAGACTACGGGGTTCCACTTTCAGTGATATTCTTTACTGGGTTTATCCACTTCGGTGGCTACCTAAACGATACAGAGTTAGCAAAATTGCAAATAGCCAAAGCATTTCAGCCTACATACAGTGGTTCAGATAGAAATGGTTGGTTCATACATTTTTGGCCCTCCGAAAATATATCTGTGGGAGATATGTTTTTAGCAATTCCATTTGCGTTATTGTTGACTTTCCTCTTTTATTTTGACCATAATGTTTCTTCATTAATGTGCCAACTGAAAGATTATCCCTTATCAAAACCATCCTCCTTTCATTGGGATTTTGTTTTACTTGGGTTGACGACGGGCCTTGCAGGTTTAATTGGAATCCCACCACCCAATGGATTAATACCTCAAGCTCCATTACACACGGACTCTTTGGCCGTTTACAACATAAATGGTGGTGTATCCTCAGTTGTGGAGCAAAGGGTTACTAATACTGCTCAGGGAGCGTTGACAGTGGTTATGATGACAGGTCCTTTTTTGATTGTACTTCACTTAATTCCCCAGGCTGTATTATCAGGTCTTTTTTTTATAATGGGGTTAACTGGAATACATAACAATGCAATTACTAATAAAATCCGCTATCTTTTCTTAGATGCTAACTACATTGAAAAGGATAGCAGTTGCCCACAAATATTTCAGGAAATACATGCAATCAAAAATAAAAAATGGTTCTACGTCTATCTTGTATTGCAAGTTATAGCTGCAGGTGCAGAGATTGCTATTACTGTCACGAAGGGAGCAGTTGGTTTCCCTGGAGTCCTCATGCTTTTTGCATTTTGTGCAAAATGGATTTGGCCTTTGATTATCCCAAAAGAAGAATTGACACACCTTGATGGAGAAGTGGCGGACCCCTTCATAATAGAAAATCTTCAAATTGTTGATGTGATTAAAAATAAAAGGCGATCTGAAGAAGGAAAGAGTGCCTCTTTTCTGACGAATGAAAATGATTATGAGATGCGCCAGAGAAAGTCCACAATCGATGATGAGACTTCAATGTAGCATTAACATTTAACATTTAACATTTAATAATTCTTAATATAAATATATTCAAATTAAAAGTTTCTAATCTTTGTAAACTATTCTTCACTTGAATCTAATTCCACCAGTCTTTCTCTTGATTCTGTATTTTCTTCGTCGTCTTCTAAAGGCTCATTAAATCTCTCTTGGGGAAGATTTCC